>OX402539.1:8327511-8382058 GCA_948098885.1 Drepanosiphum platanoidis
GGCCGGATTTACGCGGAAGTAGGCGGGTATCCGTTGAGTTGTCTTCGTCATCAAGGTCGTACGTTTTGTCTGTCTGCTCGTTGATAAATGGATTTTATAAAATCAAACGACCGCGTGTATCTGCGTACCGATCGCGTTGTTTAAAATATATTACACTGTAAAATAATTAATTACTATCGTGACTTCGACCTTTGAAAAAACGCACATTATAAAATATCAGAAAAAACAACAAATGATTTGACAAAAATGTCTTATTCCGTTGATTCTAATCCTGTGTTCCATAAGTTTAAATACTAGGGAATTAAACCGATTGAAAAACGATTGGCATTGATTTAATGAAAACTCATATTATGGTATTTATTTAAATGATATAATTACCTTAAATTTAATTTATATTACAACATAAAAATAATGATTTTATGTTATTATTTCTTATTTTAAAGAATCTCAGGTGATTAAATAAAAATTACATTATAGATTTCTATGCATTACTTTTCAAACAACCTTACTCAAAAACAAAGTATAAACACTATATAAACCATTTACTTCTTAATTTATTGAAAATATATAAAAACTTATTAAATAGGTTACTCGAATTTAATAATTTGAACACTTCACTATTCACTAAGTCGAATCAATTTAATTGTTTAAAATAAATTAACATAAACGATGAATATAATTTATAAAATATTAAGTAATTGAGAAAAATATGCATGGATAAGTTTCCAAGTAAAATAAAAATAAACATATTGAAAAGTATTGTCAAATAAATTACTTGATTATCATTCATCGATAAAACTTAAAAAATAATGTTTTAATATAATTAAGAAAAAGAGTAAATTAACATAATCGATTAAAACAATGGAATGGTTTATTATTTGAGCATTTACAAATTCTTTTCCAACAACTTGATAATTCAATTAGACATAGATAAATAAAATACAATTTTTCAAATAAAAGTAAAAAATATAAAATATACACAAGTTCCTAATAATTTAGGATTTTATTGAACATAAGTAAAACAAACTGTAGTATTAGGCAATAACATGTTTAATTTACATTCTAAGCCGGTCATTTTTTCTCTAACTATAACAAATTTATGTCTACGCGCACATAGTAAATTTAATTCATTTTATTTTTCCTGAAACACACTTTGTCGTATACGCCGATCGAATCGAACGTAAAGACAGGAACACACTAAATAAGTTCACACTTGAATTAATAGAAATCTCTTCCTACGGTCTAGGAAAAGCCCTCGTCATTCTCTTTCTTATCATTTGTATACATAATTTCCCTACTCAATATTAACAATTTGTTCTACTTAAAATCAATTACCTACTAGACTAAAATATTATTTATATTTCTTATGGTATTAAAATTGCTTAATTGATTAGAACTTTACTATAAACATACATTAGCATAAATTTGTTTTAGAAAGAATAAAATGCCCTAACATTACTTTTTGTGTACGAAAACATAAATTTGTTATAGTTAGAGAAAAAATTTACCTGCTTGGAATATAAATTGAACATTCGATATTCGAGAGGTACAATTGGTATTTTTTTAAGCAAAGAGATAGATCAAAATGCATTATTTAATCAAGCAAGATAATAAACTATGACAACGACTGTTACATTTCATATATAACGTCTAGTTATACAAGTACTTTAGCATGAACAACTGATAAAAGCCTAGCCTCTCGATACAACTGTTTCACGCAAAGTCAATTCTTTTTTTTGTCAACTTGTTCGGACGATATAAAATGTGTAGTGGCATGCTGCATATTTCCAGAATTGAACATTATTTTGATTAAACCATGCTCAGCTCCTACTCTGAACACTTCATTTTTTTTCCCTCGAATATGACAGCAATAATGTATGCAGAGTCCGAAGGTCCTCTGTCGACTTTTGGAACAGGAATTGTGACGCAGTCATTTATTTTGAACTTAAAGGAGTTATAATAGCATTGCTGACCTGTAACAAATAACAAAAAAACATGTTAATATAATATTTAATAAATAAAAATAAATGTTTAGTGGTTAATACTCTTATTATAACAGTAATATATTTATACAATAATATTAAAAATATTTGGTAATTTTTAATAAATTAGTTTTTTTAATATATTTAATAATACTTTGTTATTAATTTGAGATAGTTAATAAATTAAATAGGTATACAGTATATTATATATTATATATTATATATTATGTTATTATATTTTATTATAAATTATATACTATTATATAATATATTATATTTTGTACACCTATTTAATTTATTAAGTATATAAAATTATTTATTAAAAATCATTAAATATTTTCAATATTATTATATAAATATATTACTATTATTCTAAGAGTATTAACCACTAAACATTTATTTCTATTTATTTTGTTTTATATTTTTATATATCTCAAATAAGTATTTATATGGTACCTATAACATTTTTTTCGGCAGCTATTTCTTGACCTGTAGTACATACTGCAGTACATGCTTTACGTTCTTCTTGAATTTTTTTATTTGTTTTACACAAATCACAAACATCTTCTGTGGATTTGATTTTACACAATCCACAATATTTTCAAGGTTCTCTTGTTCTTGAGTTTCTTCTTAAAATTGGCTGTAAATTTCTTCAAGATCCTTTTCAATTGTTAACTTTTTTTAAACCTCCTGTGGTAAATTAGATGTTGCTAATCCGATTTTAGGATCACAGCCAAACAAAGCTATGAATGGAGAGCAGCCTATTATCCGATGAAGTGAAGAATTTTTTCTTTGGACAAACTTCAATCCTATAGACCATTTTTTAAATTGATTGTCCTTCATCCATGCTCGGAGCATATTTTTGATGTTCTAGTTGCCACGTTCAATGCTTCCTTGACTTTTAGGATGTCTTGGTCAACCATGTACAATAATACATTCGGCCAATGTTCTTTAATTTCATTTATTACAGAATTTACAAATTCTCTACTGTTATCACTTTGAAGAATTTTCAAAACGCCAAAAGTCAAAAATATTGTTAATTATTTAGATGCTAATTCGACTGCTCGTTTACTTTCAAGTGGAAATAGAGAGATAAATTTAGTCCTGGTAATGATCCTGGTAGTTCAAAATCTATTTATATTTTCCGTCAGGTAATGATTGGAAATCAACCAAGTCAACTTGACTTCTCTCATTGAAATCTTTGCTAACGAGTGGTTTGATAACTAATTTATGGGATGTACCTTTTGTACTATTACAAGTTGCACATATCGATAAAAAGTTTCAATAGCTAGTCTCGGAATTGAATATTTATTGGACAGCGCTGCAAGCATTACCTATACCGCCATGTCCAGTGCATATATGGTAATCGCTTGGTATTCCAAACAAGTCTTCGTAAGCCACAATATACCTACAAAAAATAAATAAAATATTTAATATACACAATAATATGTTAACATCAATTAATTTTTGAGTACTTACTTTATTTTTTATTTTTATACTTCTTATCAGCCACAGTTAATACATACAGTTGTATTGTTCACCTCCATGGACCAAATTGTTGAACCAAAAGGGCTAAAATTGTATACAAATTCATGGTTAATATTATTTTAAACTTTTACATGTTTCTGTAAATTTTCTCTTATTTATTTTTTCAAACTTAATACAGCAACATAGTTACCCTTTGACATTATTTGTTATATGATTTATTAGTTACCCACGTGATATAGACTATATATGTGAGATCAATTAATTAATTTCAGAAGTGCTTACTAATTTAATTAAGTGTCCGTAATTTCCGTTATGATTGACTCGATCTCCTCTGTCGTCAACGGTTTTTTTCCAGGTTCATCCAAATAATATTTATCCATTTGAATGTGAAATTCACTTTCTACATAAAATCTTCAATATTCTATAAAAAAGTATAGGTTAAGATTGTTTTAAAGTAAATTCACATGCTAAGCAATATATATTGTGATAAAAGTTAATTTTTAAGTAAAGTAACTCAAGTCTGAGCAATTGTTATATTTTAAATTTGAATGGTAAGTTTTTGGTTGATTTCAATTGTTATACAAATATGCTGTTATTTTTCCCATGCTAATCAAGACATTATGATATAAGTTGATAATTGTTTTAAAGTAAAATAATAATTAAAGTCTAAGAAATTGCAATATTTTTAATGTTTATGTTAAGTTTTTGTTTTATTTTGAACAAGATGTTATGCGATGAAATGAAATAAAATTTGGGAAAAGTTCCTTTCAATGATTTACACATTTTAAAAGTTATACTAAAGTTTATCGGTTGAGTAGTTTTGGTTTAAATCTCTGTATTGCACACAATCCCGTTTATGATTTAGTAATTTGATTTAAGAAAAGAGTTAAGTAACTCGTTTGTTTATAAAAAGAGTCGAACTTGTTCAATTTAAACTCACACTATAAGTTAACAAAAGAAATTTAAAAATTGGTATTTACAAATTTAAATAAGCATAGTACATGAAAATTTAAAATATTTTTCATAATTCTTTTCACGCAAAATTGTATGAGAAAAATAGTAATTTTAAAATTTCCTGAACGTTTCACTTTTTGGACTTTGCCCCTTTCAAAAATAATCGATTCATATAGATGGATATAATTTATGAAATATTATGAAATAAACTACCTATTTTAAAGATCTTTATTTTTTTTTAATATGGGGACGTGGCCACCCTCAACAGTGGCCCCTTTGAAGCCAAGGAAACGGGCGAGTAGGCTTTCACACATTACTTCTGTAATCTGTCTCTTGTTAATAACTCTATTAATTTCATAGGATTTGGAAGTTGGAACTTATAAAGCATTCATCAAATCCAAAACTTAAAGATTCCTGGTTTCTGTAAAAAATAAAAAACAAATACTATTAGGTATTTAATAAATTAAAAACTATGAAAATATCTTACCAGAATCAGTTTCTTTTATTAAACATTCTATTAAACATTTGAGTAATAATTTGCTGTTTGCATCCTTTACGTTAGTGATCATTGACAGAATGAACTTAATTGATCCCATTTATTAACAAACAATCTGTTTCCTTTGAAAGCATAAATTTGATCAAAATCAATATCAATCTGAAATTATATTAATATAAGTTATAATAGTATATAATAATTATTTCTTAAATATAAACATAAAATACTCATACAATAAATAAATAAATACATATTTAACAGGTTCACTGCCACGAGTACCATATATGGTACACTGTTGAATTGCCAAGCAATTCATACCAAAAGCTATGGAAGTTAACCTGGTATATATATCAGCGATGGAGAAATGTTTAGTATCTATGTTTCAAATAAAATAATTTAATTAATTTGTTTGGGTTGATGGTTGGTAAAAATATTAATAACCGAAATAAATCTACATCCCCATTCCCCATCATCGTGTAAATATAGTAATAGACTGATAATAGTAATGAGATTTTAAATAAACATAAAAAGCTAAGTATTTTTAAAACTTAAATTAAATATTAAATACAACCAAACTGTGACCGATTGACTGTTTAAACATTGGCCATTCTTCGAGGATGTCATTAATATTAATATTCGGAGATGACAGATATTCTCTACGAATTTCACAAGTTTCTTTCCATTTCATATTAACTTTGCTGCTCGCAGTCTCGATATTAAACTGAAGCCATTTTTTCACTTTAATTAAATCTTCGTTAACTATAAATAAACATATTTTTTATTTACTATTATTACAATTACAATTACTAATTACTTACTTATAGATTCTCTATATGTGTGCAGCTCTAAGGTACAATCATCAGAGCTTTTTTATTTTTTTTCAGAGACCATATTATATTCCCTTAGGTTTTTTCCCAAGCACGCTGATGAAGTTGTGCTAGAAATGTTTTCTACAAAGCAATTTTTTTAATGTTTAAAATTATACGTAATACCAATTTGAATACAAAAACTAATATTTTCAAACCTAAACTTTGTTTTAAATTTATTAACTATGTCATCAGAAATAAAATCAATGATTTTAGGAGAAGCATGTACCTTATCATGATGTATCATGTTAACTGTAATTATTTCAGTCAACATTTTCCTTAATTCTACATTAAGCTTTGAATTTTTTTTATAAAATGACATAATCAGATTCCCTTTTCCGGACAATTTTTAATATTTCTTCTATAGTTGTCTTTAAATTAAGAAAATCAATATTTTTTTATAAATAATTAATGAATAAGTAAGTATTATTTAAAGTTAGTGTACGGGTAGATAAACTAACAAAAATGTATTAAATGAAATAAACAAAATTAACTATTAACATGTTGAAATAACTAAAAATTAATATAAATCCTGGAGTAAATCAGTAAACTGAAGTATTAGTTATACATTACTTGGGTCTTAAAAGAAACGGGGCAGCTGTTATTTGAACTTGAAGTAGAGTATTCAGATATTTCTGAATCGAATCACTATTTTTACTGGCATCGCTAGTGGTACAAGATTGTTCCTGAAAAAAATTATTGTCAATTAAAAGATACCAATTTGCTTGTTATAAAGAATTATATTTATATTCGGTCAACTTACCAACAAAGTTTGTTTGCAACTTTTTTAAATGGTGTTCAAATCCTCTGTTCATAACAGGCTTTCAGACAAATATCGTTTAAGTGTATTCGATTAAAATACTCGAGACTTGCGCATGTTATTCCATGTTCTGAAATGTAAATTATAACATATAGGTAGTTAGAAATTGGAAATTTAATAATATATTATATACATTATACATGTACAATGAATAAAAATCAGAATCTAATAATGTATAAAAATGAAACTGAATTTTAGAAAAAATGTTTAACATTTTAGAGCATTATAAATCTACCTAATGGTAAAATGTACTGGTTAATTCGACAATTTTTACCTTATTATGTTAAATTGTCGAATAACATATTCTTACATTATAATATAGTAAATACCTACTACAAATTATATTTTTTTCTTAAAAAATTAAATAAATGTGGGTACTTACTACTTACCAATAAATAGATTGAAGAAGCAATCCAATTCCACTGGTTTATCTGTAGATGAGCAGATTCTTCAAAAAATCCAATGGGAAATTCATTATTTGCACTCAACAATCTTTATTTGGAATTTCACCACCATTTTCAATGACAACTGGAGAATTTTAAATTATTTATTCTGTTTTGTTTAGAAACAATTATCACTGTTATAATTATTATTGTACTGCACTTATATAATAGTAAAATTATTCAATAATAAATCACAATACTGTCAATATTCAAATACGATATAATACTTACATATAACATGAGGTATGCAACAGCATTAAAACAAATATTAAATTTAAATATAATGCAACAGGTACAGCGATCACGATGGATAATAAGACAAGACGCAGTAATGAAATATTGAATATTACGTTGATTGTCGCCGTTATCTAAGGCGTTATCTAATATCAAAAATAATAATCAGCTCTTTGAAAATTCTACCCTAATTTCTAAAAATAAACACAGATTTTACCGTGTTTGGATAAAACCAAATTTACCATGTCTTTGAAATAAAGACGGCTGGGTATTGAATTAATAAAAGTGGCGGTTGCTTACAAAATATAATTTATACTCAAAGATATCTTTAATTTAATGAAAAAAGTCATTGTTTCAACTGCATTTAGTGTTGACATTGATCAAAGATTAATTATCATAGACACATAGAACATTTTGAAAACATCACTCTACCTTTAAATTAAACATATTTTTATTACATTTCGATAACATTGTATGTTTGAAACAGAATATCATGGACTCGTTTGTTTAATGAAATATTTTTGTTTCGTTGATTAAATTACCGTGTCATTAGATAATTGTCGATGATCATTTACAGAAAAGGGTTTTAGTATTCTTAAATTTCAGCATAAATTCTAAGTAAAACGTTATGCGCTTGATAATAATGATTTAATTTCATTAAAACTAAAGTTTTTTTTTTTCCGAGTGAACGCTTTCAAAGTATATTTAGATACCGATATCTTTTTCAACGTTCAAATGTATAATATTGAAGAGTACGACGACACGCGTAAGCGATAATGTCTTACCTTAACGAATTCCAGTGAAACAGTACCGCGATGATAATTCTCGAGCCCGCATATTCAATTATATTTCGTGTGCGCCGACTCCAAATTCTTAGTATTCGTACACCCTTGGCCGTGCCGACGCGACGGCTGTAAATCGTTCGAGTTCCACATAATGTTGTATGATTATCAAGGTCAGATCCACGGAAATTTCTATTTTTGTCGTTGCGACGGCCGCCCATCTGTTTGGGTCAATGAACTGCTGTCCGAATCGGACCGCGGTAACCAACGGCGACTTTTTATTTTCACGCGTCCAATCAGATTCGAGCTTTTCTAACGGTTTTCACTTCTTTTTCCATGACGCTCGGAAGCGTCCCCCGACGCCGAGGCCAATGGAATCGCGTCCCTGCGACCACTTTAGTATGTGCTCGTCCGTCTTACCGAAAAGTGTCCGTCCGCGCCGATCCGTTTTCTTCGATCTCGGGCAAACGAAGCTCTCGGAGATTGGGAAACGCGATCGATTTATCGTCGTTCGTATCGCGTATATAAGTTTTCCCGGAACCGCCGCGATGTGTCCGCGTCCGCGTGTTTTTCGAATTTCCGTTTCGCGCGTGCGCCACGAAAGTGTTTTGGGCGTCGGCCGTGACGCCGTGCGCCGTACGGGGCGGCGCGGCGGGTCCGTTTCGGTCTCGGGCAAACGAAGCCCTCGAGACGTGATCTCGTTAACGTTTTTCTCGGATTAAATAACCGTCGCGATGTGTCCGCGTCCGCGTGTGTTTTCGAATTTCCGTTTCGCGAGTGCTACGATAGTGTTTTTAAGTGCGGTAGAAGCGTCGGCCATGATGCTTGTCGGTGAGCGCCGCGCCGCGCGGTGATGGAAAATATTCGGGCGCCTCGCCGCCGCGCGGTGATGGAAAATATTCGTGCGCCTCGCCGCCGCGCGGTGATGGAAAATATTCGTGCGCCTCGCCGCCGCGCGGTGATGGAAAATGTTTGTGCGCCGCCGCGCGGCGGTTCCGTTTCGGTCTCGGGCGAAACGCAGCTCTCGAAGACTCGAAACGTGATCATTTTCTTTTCTTTTTTTTTTTTGCCGTACAATCTCTCCGGATTATTATAAAATCGTCGCAATGAGTTCGTTCGCGTGTTTTTCGAATTTCCGTTTTGCGCGAGTGCGTGTGTTTTACGTGCAGTGTATGGATAGCTGGTTCGAGCGGTGCGGCATAGTTGTGGCGTCGGCTTTCAGGTAAGGTTAGTACATTTTACACATCAATAAGTAATATCATAGTATTCCGTATTATTACGAGTCCAAATGAACGGTAATATTATTAGAGGCGTGCATCGCTTTACATTTTAAAATGTTAACCATATTATTATGCTTTTGCATTAATGCTCCTAGTATGCATGCGCCGCGCGTTACATTCCAAGTATTTGTTTTAAAATGTAAGAATTTATAATATTTCGAAAATTGTTCTAACGAAACGTTAAAATTGGCCTACCTAAAACTTTCGCACCTGGAAAAAACCGAAATGATGCTCATGAATTATATTATAAATCAATTATTATTATTAACAATTTAAATTCAAATTATTACACAAAGTATATAAATATATTGTGTAAACACACTATCACGGAGGTAAATTGATTCTTTCCGCTTTATGTGCGCATAATATATCTATATATGCATATTGTGTTACAATAATATTATATCGATCGACATACTGCGGTATGCGTATGACTGATGTCGGGGTATAGGGGAATAATGGTATTTATATGAGTATTATTCTGCTCATGGAATGTTCAATAACATTACGTTCATAAAAAATGACGTTAGTTTTTCATCGGGATTATCGACGACGAATATTTAATTATGACCTCACCGTGGTTGTGCGGTTCGCCGCGGTGTTAGTGTACACGTAAACGACGCAATAAATAATAATACTCGATACACCTAATACACTATAGCTGACCCGTACAAATATTTTGCGTAGTAGTTATATAGCTTGTCGTTGAATTATACATATGTGCTGTTTGTATTAAATAATTGTGTTAAGTTTGAAATATAAAGTTTAAAATCTATAAAAACTGACATTTTTTGAGCCATCTTCTAGGAAGTGATTCGGGCGGGTTCGTCTCTGTCAACATCTCGTAACTATATTTTCATTTTGGCCTAGGGGTTTAATTTTTTCTTTGTAAAAACACCAGGCGCTCAGCTGACGTATAACTTTAAAAATGCGAAAATGTTTACTTAACGTATTATTCTATTATTTATTTTGAAAATTATTAATAATTATTTCTATAAAAAAAAAAAAAAAGAATGTTACGTACAGTGAAATATTATTTTTGTAATGATATCATCGCGTTTACTCGATTCGATGAATTTCATAAATTCTATAAGTTATGATGCCGTATGTATTAACATAGCGTTACCGATAAAAAAAACCGAATGAGACGGCAACTTTTTTAGTGTCTCGCGTTATTTTTATGTAGGCATATAAATAAAAATAATGTATATGGTATAGGTTTGCGCTGCTTTTACGGTACTATAATTGATATGTTAAATGCGAAGTTTATATCTCGTGACACAAGCTGAATATGTATATATATATATATATAAATAATATGTGTATTTAGGTTGTTAAGAAACATACGATAACACGTCTTATCTCGTTTAAGCATAGCAAACGGAGAAAATTTGCAAAACAAGTCACATATTAGCGCTATATATATATACATATACATACATAATGCAGAAAATATTAAGTTTTTGTATAATAGCTTTTCTTTATATAGAGCTGAGCAATATAAACATGTACATATATAGTATACGCATGTATATGAAATATATTTATAAATTATAAATCGTATATTAATATTCAACTCAAAATAATTTTCTTAAAATATTATCATTCAGTTATATATTCAGATGTAAATGTGAATAGGTGCAAATATTTATTAGAATGATACGATGATTATATTATGGACGAGTGTTCGTATAACTATTCGATAAAATCGCGTTATATTCCAATTTAAAAGCACAATAATATTTACATTTTTTTTTGCTTATACAATAATCATAAAACAGTTTTATATGTTAATCTTTTTGCCAAAGCCGTTTGTGCTGGATCAAATGTATTACTACCGTTTAGCACGCATAAAGCATAATTTGCAATTTGCAAACAGTTATGAAAAAGCAAAATTATTGTAGGTATGTAATAATAAATAACAAAAAAAAAAATGTATAGTTTTTATTTTCGTTTTTGTTACTATAACATTCATACCCACTCACGCGTCGGATATTATGTAGGATTTAAATAACCAGTGTAGTGATGTATTTTTAATTTTATTCACAGCAGCCTAAAAAAAACTGGGGGTACATATATGTATACATATATGAATATATGATGTTCGAAAAAAGATTTGAAGTAGATCAATATTTAATTTAATTTTTTTTAATTCATTTTCAACCATTGTTTTTGTCTTTTTTTTAGATTTTTTTAAAATCGTCCTGACAGCCCCACAAGTCATTTAAAATTAAAATATGCACGCAGTGGTTTTTTTTCTTTTTTATTATTCTGAAAATAGGACATTTCTAGCTTGGTAGCTATCTACATATATTGTTAAAAGAGTTCCTATGGATTAACTTTAATCTCGTTAAAAATGACAGCTTTCAGACACAAACAGTGTGATTTTATTACTAAAATAATTGAAATTTTTTTTTCATTCACAATCAAATAGGTACATCGCGTATACAAATTCGTCGTAAAACTCATAAAGTCATAAATATTATAATCAACCATAACTAATCGTAGAAAAGTACTATATATAACAATACAAAACAATCTTTGTACAATTTACAATGTATTAAGTAGAATAAGGGGGTAATGTTTAATTTTTCGCGTATAAATAGTACAAGACTTGCAATATTCAAGTCTTAGGTATTTATTTGATTATATGACACCACTAACCGTAGCATCTACAAACTATAGGTATATATATATGTATATTATACGTGCATGTCATCGTTTATAAATATGACAACGGAATTAACGGATTAAGACACGGTCAGCGCTAAACTTCCTGGCCAATATAGTTATTATTTGTATATAGATTTATACAAATATAGCAATTTACATTATACCGGTATGACTATACACCGTGGAAATTGTTATTCAATATTACAAAATAGTAAAAATAATTTTATACCCGATTATAATAGGTATATAAAGTGTAATTTTTTTTCTACGATTTTTTTTATTATTTCTGATTTCAAAATGTTTCCGGTAAATTAATTTCTCTCAGTCTTTCATAAATGTATATACATGTATATACCAGTATAATACCACGACCCATGTCCGTTGTGTATAGATTTTATTTTATCCGTAACGTCTCGACAGAGATTTGTTCACGACCACGTTGGGCATAATATTATTATATATATTATTAACATCCACAATAGAAAATCCGCAAACATATTCTCCCTTGTTCATTCAATCGACATAATAGCACACTATACGCGGCGTCATATAGTTATACCTGTACGTATATTGTATATTTTATAGTACGCGTATATATAGTATTTATACACAGGAACGCGATTTCCTGATCTACGACGTACACGTTTTAGATTTGATTGCACTACATTTTTACCGTGTTTTGCATTGTAGTATGGAAAGTTCAATAACGGAAAAGTAGATAAATCACGAAATATAAGTTTACACGAACGCCGTACAACATGTTTTTGTAGATACATTCATACTCGTATAATATACGTTTTAGTAATATTATATATTTATGGTAGGAGGGATTTGTCGTACGCCAATAATATGCCTGTACCGTACAAAATATCGGCCACGATACATGGATAGATGTCGTCCGGGGGTCGAGAATCTGACGCAACAAGTGGTTTTCGCAGTCCCTATCTGAGAATATAATATACATCGTAATATATATATTGTGCGCGTGTACCTTTATACGCACGGCTAACGGCGTCTTTAAAAATGGCCGTGGGCGTAATTCGAAAATTTATGTTTTTTTTTGTGGGGGGGGGAGACAAATTGTGCTTCATAGACACAATATAATGTTATATATTATATCAATCAACATCAACTTGAAAGAATAAAACCAGTGGCGGCTGTGGGGGTGAGGTAAGAGAAACGGAATTTCTCTTGAATTTTCGGAGTACTTATATCATGCTCGATGAGCATAATAATCTTCTATTCTGAGTTGGATCGATAGCCCAAAATTTTGAATAATTTTAACCAAAACGTTTTTTTCATAATTCGACTTCTGAGTAAAGCTGATTAAGTGAAATGTAGGAAATAAAAATTAATATAAAAAAAATCATAGGGGAGTGTACTCATAAATTTTCATAAGAGATGCATTCGCACCCTCTCTAATTCTTTCTTAGATAACGTCTATATATTTATAACCACACGACATTAACGACGATATAACTTACATCGTGTAGAATACTATCCTATTTCATAATATTGACAAACGATGGGTCGTAAATTTTTATTGAAACCCTGATGACCGGTCAAGTATTTATACAATATATACGCGTGCATACAGTTAATAATATAATAAAGAATATTACGCGAACTATATATATATATATACCCAATAGCGATGAACCATTGTAATTAAACTTTTTTATCTTGAATAACGATCAACACGACTTTTTTATACTGTTACATTAAATTAACTATTTATTGGCCACATTTTATACGCTCGAATATGCAAGCATATAATATCTTATATTATATTTATAACACTTGCACTATTATAATTATACAGTACCTACAGCATAGATTATATTAATCATATTATTATTGTGGCATATACACAATACAACATATTATTTATAGATATAGGTACTTACAAATCATACATACAATACGTTGCAATAAATTTGATGTGTTATACATATTATATTAATAAAATATATACTAAACATAAAGCACAATAATAATAATACTCATTTCCATTTAATCATTTACACTATACAAATTGTGTACTTATAGTACACAATATTATACATACAGAGTTTATAGAAATGGAAAATGTAAATAACGTTAGGTACTATATTAAATATGTATATATATAAAAATAGTAAAAATGGTGATATTATACTTTCCAGTAAAAAAAAAAATGTATAAAATTGGATTGATCGTCTTAAATAATTCATGAGTAGTGCACTGACCGTTATGTATTTACAAATGTAAATTTCTGAACTATGTCAAAATTCAATGTAAATCTGTAGTTTTTTTAACTATAGTAAATTTTCCGGAATATTAAATGATCAAAAGGTACGAAATTTTTTCTCATAAAATTATCGCGTTCCGTATATGATATGAGCACAATAAGTATATTTAAATTTTCAAGTTTTTCGTCTACAAGTGACAACACTATTATAATATCTATACATAATGTATATAAACGATTTTATTTGTATAATATAGGTGTTATAAATACGCTTATTGGACCACGAATACCACGTATTGACCATGAAAAAAAATAAAAAATACACCCCCGTGTAGGTACTCTCCACCACACCTCCACCAGTCGGAAGACTGTATATAGACGACGTAAAGGATAAATCTCGAACGAAATATTTCGCGCAATACACGTTTGGTGTATCGTAATTATCAGGGTTCGGATTTTATAGCATTTGCTACTTATTATAGGATAGAGATAAAAATAGCCGAGTGAGTTATAAATTTGTTTTATGTATCAGGGACTCTAAATATGAAATTTAATGAGATTTTTAGTGCTATTTTTTGCTAATATTCTTAATTCAACGCTTTTTGTTGTTAGGGCATATTTTACGTTTTTTTTTTTTTGTGCAATAAAATCCGAACCCTGGACTAATTACCTATAATATTATCATACCGTCGTCGTCCGCGCGACGCGGACGCGGGGCCATCGCGCGGGCGGCGAGCGATCGTCCGCGGTCCGCGGCGCGCCGCGACTGACCGGCGGCGGCCGGATCCGCGGAGCTCGCGCGCCCTTCCTTACTCCCGGCGGACGGGACGCGGGCGGCCGCGACGGCGACGACGACGCCGGTAACGTACGCCAACCCGTTACCGTGCCCCACTGACGGGCCGGCCGGGCGCCGCCCCGTTTCGCCCCGCTCGCCGACCGTCCGTACCGCCCCCCACGGCCGCGGCGCTGCCTCCTCCTCCTCCCACTCGTCCCACTCCGCCACCTCCACCTCCTCCTCCTCCTCCTCCGCGCGGTAACTGGGCCACCGTATGCGATCGCGTAGCGGCTCGCGCCGGGAGAGGAGATGAGTCGCCGCCGCCGCCGCCGCGCGCGTGTCACCCGGGCGGAAAGCAAAAGTGTACGCGCGATCACGCACACGCGCGCACGCACACGGGCGCGCGATCGCGCGACCGACCGACCGACCGACGTTATTATTTTTGCGCGCGCGCGCGCTCGCGTTCTAGTAGGGGGGAAGGGGGCACCGGTGGTCGCGCCGCCGCCGCCGAAGACGCGCCAGGCGAAACTGGGTTGTCCTCCGGCCCGGCAGTGGAACGTACGCATCCGATACGCGAACAACACTCTCTCGTCGAGGAGAGTTCGCGCGCGCGCCCGACGCACACACACACGCACACACGTACACACACGCACAACATACGTACGCGAAAAACGTATTTTTTATCCAAGTTAAATAAATATTTTAAAATATTTACGCACGCCGCTCGCGTGTGCCGTTTTTTTTTTTTTTTTATTATTATTATTATTAAATTTTTTCGTTTTGGTTTTGTTGTTTTTATTTTTGTTAATTTTTCTCAAATCGTTTCGTCTGCGTTTCGTCGAGTGCGGCGCGCGCGCGTATATTTCATAATATTATTATTAGTATCGCGTGTATTAGTATCGCGTCGCTCGCTCTTGGGAAAACCTAACCGGAGTTGTTTCGATCGCGGGTGGTTGTTCTCGGGGTTTGCCCCCGTCTCGCGACGATGACGTCCGCCGTCGTCGCACCACGGATCGTCGCCGCCGCCGCCGCCGCCGAAAATCGTACGTCTTCGTCCGCCGTTGTTATCGTTACGACCATGTTCTGTAATCGTAGTCGCGTGTACGCGCCGCGTTTTTTGAGTGCCTAAAGGATATTATTATTCGTTTGGATCTTTTTTTGTGACGACGACACACAGCAAAAGCAGCCCCGCGTCTATCTACGGACAGCCGGGTAAGTGACGAGTGTTTTATTTTTTTATCTATTTTTTCGTCCCTTATCGAATCGATAACGTAGTCTCGCGATGTTTCCGTTCACCCTACGTGTGTCGAAATAATCGCGATTTGTTCGAAATCGTATATTTTTCCAATCAGGTAGTTATTATTATTTTACGGTTATCGGTTTTTTTTTTGTCCGCCTGTCGTCTTAGTGAAATAATGGAAATCAAAAAATTAATTACTCTCGAGATAAAATTTCCTTCTGTTGAAATTTATTTTCCACGCACAGAGCGTAAAATATAATTTTTTATAAGTATAGCTAGTACACGCTTAAATATTGAATTATGTTAGAATATAAAGAGAAAAAAAAATATTGTAACTTTGAATAATAATTTTACAAAAATGACCTATTAGTTTTTCCGCAAAAATCAAAATAATCTAACGTTTTGACTTGGAATAAAATTGAAATTGAAAAATTAATAATTATTGTTTTCAAATTGGATTAAACAAGTTTTCTTAGATCTAAAACGTTAGGCTCAATTTTCTGCGAATTTTTAAACTTCAATATGATTTTATACTTGTGAACTTGTAGTAAAATCTAAAAAAAAACAAAATATAGTACATTTTTTTCCTTTTTTGAAGCTTAGTTTTAGTCGATTTATTTGAATAATTTCTTTCGAAATTTCTAATGATCAAATATTTTATTGCTTATAAAAATCCATATTTTCTATTCCAATTAAATTTATTGATAGTTTATGTAGTGAAACTTAACCCAATACTTAAATGAATATTCGAATAATTTTTGTTGAAAATAAAACATACGAATAATCAAATAAGTATAGCATTTCAATAATTCGTGTATAATATTTATTGTCTTATACATTTTATCTATGTTAGAAATTTCTATTCTAAATAATAACAAAACGTTCATAATTTTTTCTTAACGTTATAACAGAGATGATTTTTATGTGTAATATTTACCTAAAATGTTATAACAAATAATAACAGCGAGGAAAAATAAATTACAAAAAAATTCGTATTATATATATTTTATAAGTACCCCTATAAGTAATTTTTATAGTTAGTATATTCCGTGTAGGCCAATGTTCTTAAATCATAATTTTAATTAATTAACTGTAGGAAGGTACACATAAAGCTTAAAAATTTATATTTTTATAAAATATTTTTTCGATTATTTTATATTACATTTTGTTTTTGAAAAAAAAACAAAAATTGAAATAAATCTGAATTAAAAATTAATATTGTTATATAAGCACCTGATTTTATCGCAATTATGTATGGGTAATTAATCAATTGATATGTATACGGTAGATACAGCAGCCATTTAGATAAGTATCTGCTAAATATTAGATTTTTTTTCTTTTCAATACAAATAGCAATAGGTTATATTACCTATGTATAGCTAAAACAATTAAATAATTGTTCGAATAATTATTATAGGCCATCACTAATAATTAATTAATTTTACTTATATACAAGTACTAATTTTTTTTCGAGTGCTCGTGACTGAAATTAAATAGAAAAAATGTAACGATCAATAAAAACCGTACGAATTTATTTTTGAGGAAAACGCTCGTTATTATAAGCACGTTATTACATTATAGGTACTGTTGAGGTTTTCCTCTTATTCCCCCATCACTTTTGGTTTCGTTGACCGAGTTTTCTCATCCGAATTCACTTTTCCCAATCGTCATTGTTCCCTGTTGTCTCCATTCTTCGCGCGGTTCTTTTGTCACGAATGATTGATTACTTTTTTCTCGTTACCTTATACACAAAAAAACCGCAAGCGTATTGAAGAAGCCAAAAAAAAAAAAAGAAAAAAAAAAAAAAAAAGAGCAAACTCTATTTCATAACGTAATCCACAATCGCTGCTGCGGCAGACAAAGAACAATAACGATTTACCGCGACGTTTTCGGTCACATGAATTCTTCACAAAAATTATAATGCGCACACACCGCGTCCCATAGCCGTAGTAATATGCACTATGTACGCTATCTCGCGGTTGTGCAACAGGACTCGATTTTTTCCGCACGGCCGCTCCTAAACGGCACGTTTTTCGTACGACTTTGCGAGATATGCACATTGTTTATAAAATGCCGACTAGTCCATCCCGCGTGTAGACAAAGCATAAAGAGATAGTTGTAGATATACACGTATGTATATTGCGGTAAGTGCGATAGAGAGAGAGAGAGAGAGAGATAAAAAGTAAAATGACACATTATTAAAAAACATTAGCGCACCTGGGGTCATTGTTGGACGTTGGTATCTGTGTGTATATATTGTGTATACGCGTATACGTGACCGGATCGAGTTTCACGATTTGTGCTCGCCAAACTCATACGATGATTCCCCGAAGAAATATTAGTGTTATAAAATGAATGAAGGAAAAAAAGAAATAGGGAGCAAAAAACACGATAGGTAGGCATACTTCATACGAGCTACTTCATTGAATAAAGCCATTAGTTTATATATGCAAATAATACATAATAAATGATGAAATATGGGTTAATGTGTTTGTGTACCGTGGTTATAAACGAGGCATTGTTCTTGGTTGTGGCAGCGGTGTCGGCGGCTATATGCCCCTATCATCGTCGCGACCGGGGTTAATGATCGCCCGTTACACCGTTACCGTAGGCAGGTATATACCATTTATTCTATATATATATATATAAGTGTAATAGGCATGGAACACTACTAAACTTGTAATGTCTCTCTCGGGGAAAAATTTTCGCGGTTGCCCAATCGATTTCTCGCAGTATAGGTAGGACTGCCGTTTCGAAATTTCGAGGGGAAATAAAAACACATTACGATTCGTACGATAATTTTTTCGTGTCGATCCGCGGCGAATTTACGTCTGTTCGCTCATAACATTATTATTATTATTATTATTATTATTACACGCTCTAATCGAACGGTTTTGTGACATTTTTCTCGGCCTCCAAATCGGAGAGAAAAACACGCGTTTCTGTGCGTCTGTCGCGTGTACCGTGTGTGTGTGTGTGTGTGTGTGTGTGTATGTATGTATTGTGCATACGTACACACGAAATTACCAACAACGTGATGGTTATCGGTCTCCGATTGTGTACCTCCGGGGCGACGCACGAAACAATGGTTAATCCGCTACCCGTGCAGCCCGCCCCGCCTCGCCCGCGCTATCGGAAGCTCTTCGTTTACGTCGTGTGCTTGTAATTACGATATTTATTCTCTCGCGATGGGTGGCAAGTGGATAATTTCCACGCAAAGTCGATTGTTTCGGTTTTACATAAGTACTATAAGTATTTATTACATTTTTTTTTCTTTTACTGCGCGCAAATTAAATAGTCGTACTGAAAACAGAAACATTTGCGATAATCTATAATATCATAGTAAACTCGACAAATTTATATATTCTTTATAAAACACGTTCGAAACGATCGCATGTATTTCATATATCGTTATAGACTATATATATTATACGTGTAGAATAGACTATCAAAAATGTAAGAACAACCATTATAGGTGCCGACGTTTAATAATTGTACAAAGTGAATCGTAAAAGATTATTGAGTTTGCAGTGTTCTAGTGTCCGAAACATAATATAGATGATGAACCCATAATAGAGCCGTCAGTTTCAAGTCGAATGATGTTTAAAACAATAATCAGTGTATAAGTAACATTCTAATTCTTTTGTTAGGGTCTATTCATCTTTCGGGACACACTTGAATAATATGTGTCAAGTCATTATGTCATATTCGAAAAATTAGTTTATTCATAAGACCAGATGTTTTATTCTTTCGAGCGGAATATTTCCAATAGGCGTTTCTGAAACAAAACGTAAAAAAAAAAATAAAAAAACAATCGGTAACCAAAAGAGAGGAATAAAATTGAAAAAATACAGTAATACTATTCTATTTTAATGTGATATTCGATTTTCAAAAACTCATTACGAATTCACAGGATGATAATTTTTAGGTCACCGACTACGGGTACGATGCATTTTATATTCTTTTATCCTACGCGGCCGATCGATTGCGAGAATTATTGATATTAGACTATACCACCGAGCGCGTGTGCGTAACGCCGATAACAATATTTCGTCTGTCCGCTGCATTTTTTAAACCTCGATAATGTCAGAAAAGTCGTTTTGACTGCGTTAGCACATAAAAAAAAAGAAAAAAAAAGGAAATAATAACAATAATAATAATTATAATAAAAATAATGTTTTGCAAAACAAAATGAAAAATAGGCGTACACAGTAGTGGAATTAATCATTTAGAAGCTACGGTTATGTTTGGTAACCGTGGTTTTGGAATAGACATTGCGGCCACGTACGTCATTTTTTTTCGCATTACCGTAATTACACCGTACGTTCGAATTTATGAAATACATACCTACGTATTTGTGGCGTTACATACGATTTGCATGCAATACCCCAAAGTACATGTATAGACGTTATACATACGCGTATATATAAGAATCAATGTATAATATATGTATATATCTAACGTCGGTGGTAAAAGAGAGGACGCGTGAAAGAAATAAAATGTATTATGTGTGATAAAAAAAAAAATCGAAATTGACGAAATCGAAAGTGTTACAGATTGGTTCCGTTACGTCATTGTCTATTATTATGTGCCCATCGCGGTCGTTTACGCCAAAACGAATGAAAAACGAGGGTTTTCCGGGTTATGTCTTCTTTTGTTATCCAGACGTTCATTTCGTAATAGTATCGGGGAAAAAATTATTGCCAATAACGTCTCGCCGTCATTGTCACAGTATTTTCGTTGCCTGCATATGTCTACATAGCGTAAACTATATAATAATACATATACGTATATACAAATCATTATTATTTACACAAACGATTTAACTGTATCGCCGTTTATGACATAATCGACTACTAAAAATAGTATACTCATCGTCGTATATCAGTTAAAGATTTTTATTTTGTGCCCGATTTTGTATGAAGTTCGTATATATATATATATAGGTAAATCAAAATGACAGGACGGTCGCAAATTATTTCGCTTTCGCCTTAATTGGACGGGAAAGAACGTTTCGTAAACTATAACGAATCCGATAGCGTCGATGCTTTGCACTCGTGTTACAATATACCTTTATAATAATAGACGCGATGTGTCAAAAGTTCCGCGCACATGTTTGTTGTTTGCGTGATAATAGTAATGACATTATTGTCGTTTTCGTTGCGAATAAACACACCGCGTGTACGTGCCAATAGTGTACGTATATCACACATGTCCGACAATAGATATATAACACGCGCTGACCGTCACCGCGTATACATATAATATACGTATATTTATAGTCTTTAATTGTTTATGTAATATAATGTATAAACAATACAACTAATACGTTTGATTAAAGTGTTTTACCAACGCAACGCACGTGGACGTGTCGAAACATCGAGACAATAATAATAGTAAATTCGTTTCTATACGTTTGATTTCCCAGCGGGACGACGAAACGATCGTAATTTTATAGTCAATAAAAGTGGAAAAAATAAATAATTTTTAAATCATTCGTATTCAAATGAGAATCCCGAAAACTGGTCCTGGCCACTACGTTGTGTACATTCAATTACTCCGTGTAACCGTGTTTAATGACGATTTATGAACACTTTTCATTAGAGTGAAAAAAAAAAAAAAATCTTATAAAAAATAAAAACACTCGTAATTAACATCCATCGAACAACTCTTTATTATTTCCGATTTGGTAACGATTACGACGCAACGGCGGTTGTCGCGAATGATATACCGATTGTAAATATATGGGACATGCGCGCGGGTCTACGACCGACAAATATATAACACAACCACCGCCGTGGTATGCGCGTCGTCTGCGTTTCTCATTAAAACAAAATATAGTTTATTTTTGCGGTCGGGGCAAATAAGTATACGTATAAGTATATTATAATGTATAAAATATATTGTTTTTTTTTTTTGTAACACATATTATTATAAAAGTTTCGGAACACAATGGCGTAAAGTGTTTATACCGCGACGGTGGGCCGTATATAGCAATAATACGCGCAGAGCGTACGTATTATATATACTCGTATATTATTATACATTTTCAAGTGTACACGTCGATTTTTGCCAGGGACTGGTTTTCAATTTATTTTGACAGGGGCGTAGGTATATTCGAGATCGAGATCGAGCTACCGGTATTAGAATCAAACGTGAATACATAAACGCGCAGCATCGGACCGAAAATTATTAGCATAAAAGCAGCGGGGCCGATCTACCGGCACCGACTTTCAGTTTCACCCGGTTTGATCGATCGGTGTCCGGTCCATTCATCTTTGATCCAATTTACCTGTATACCCGCACACGCGCGCGCGCGCGCGTATACATATTTCTTACATGTACGAGTGGAGAGAAAAAAAAAAGATACAATCGTATAATATATTATAAATTCATGTCGAGCCACATGCTTTTGTTCATATTTTTGCTGGTCGTTGGCCCCTTTATTGAGTGTTAGATCATAATAGGATCGACCCGGGTGCGCTACACTGTTATGTTAATGGACGGCTAATATAACGAACGCGTGTACATAATATATACCTGCATATATGTATATATATACACGTGTTATATACATATCCTCTACACGGCAACGGGTCCCATGTCAAACATATCATAAATTATTATTGTAATGTAGCGTTAGTAAAATGCGAGTCCCAACAAGGTTTGTCATGTCCAATAAATATATATAAATCGTATTATGGGTACACTATGTATATACACACATATTATTATAGACATCGATTCCTACTATTCGTATGAATATTATACGTATGGGTAGGTACTTCTCCTCCCTCGCTCCCCCGTTTGCCGCGGACTCTGTGCGATACATACGAGTACCTATATACACTCGCGACGTCTATTAAAAACCGTCATCGCAATGTCATTCATATAATATTATTTTCTTTTCCTCGATAACCGTTATCGTTGTAATTTGTATGTGCGTATTTATTGTTGATTACGCGCGAGTCGAATCTCTATCTCCGGTATGATAATATATTAGGTACTATACTATTTAACTTTTATGCCCGCGTTAAATGAACGTATCAAACAGACTCGTTGTAATATACTCGCGCGTTCTTATACAATGTTCTTATATATACGCGCCTGCGACATAAAGAACACGACACGATTAACGGATAGGTCAGAAGACACATAATAGATACACCCCATATATCACGGGGAAAACGTAAGTCTTCGAATACTCGAGTCGGTACATTATAATATAATTCACTATATGCTTACGAATACGCAATAACATGCGCTTATACCGTGTATGCGGTTACGTATATATATATTGGACTCCGAAAGTAAACAAATTATGATTTCGTAAATGTATTAATTTCTTTTATAAACATTCGTCTGCTGCCCGGCCCACGTTAATAACATATAAACCTCTTAAAAGTTAATCTATACCGTCGATATTGTAGCGCGTATTATTTTATATGTATTTAAAGAATGAATAATTTCACTGGCATGATTTCCAATCACAACAAGTTGAAAAAAAAAAAATAAATTAAATAATTCCATAAATTATTAGTTTATTATTCAATCAAATGAAAGTTATACGAGTAAATTGTAAATTTTTACTTTTATTTTATCCGTGCATTTAAATAATATGTGGACGACTTTTATAGTAAGTAGGTAGTTCGCACGGCCAATATGATTACGTTATATATAATAATGAATTATTTACTCGAAATATATTATCCATAAAAACAGGTGTATATAATCATTAGTTTTATTGATGATTTCAACCTTCTATACAATTATTTGAATTTTAAAAAACAAACACAATTTAATCATCGACGTCTGAACATTTTTTGTGTGTCACGCGTTATTATTTCTAGCATTCGTGTTTGAATTTTGAATTTTTTTTTTTTTTTTGATTGATGTTCCCGTTTTCAGAATTCATATTATGACGAATTTATTTATCATATACTCGTATAAATCGGTAGTAGTTTTTAAATATTGAGTCTCGTTTTATAGTAAAAAAAATCAAAATATATAACTATACACACACACACAGATCGTTATAGTTTTCCATATGTTGCTGTACACGCTCACTTTCAAAAAATTATTTTTTCAAATCGTTTACATATAAACCTAATAAAACACTATGATATATGGCGAGTTACTTTATCAATTAATTGATTATACTTCAGCACCAATTGGTATCCAGGAGTAGATTAAGTACTTTTTATAAATTATATTTATAAAAAGGTGAATTTATAAGCGCGATGAAAAAATTTAACAATACATACGGGTAAATGAAAATAATATTTGTTTATAATATTTACGACACCGTGTAAGAAAGTTTATGTACCTATAAATGCCACGCATATATTATGTCACGAGTATATTATAAACATTTATATACATAACTAGACAATTTATACACATGATCATGCTCTGCTATTTATATTTTATACACGATTTATAAAAGTTTTAATGTTTTTTTTTTTTTTTAAATATAAAACACTTCGATAGAATTTCAAGTACTAATTGAGTATGATAACGGGCGCGATGATATTTTTAATTCTAAATTTGTTTCGATAAATACATTTATTTCGTTCGCCGCAGCAACACGTAGTATTTTGTCATTCGGCCCGAGCGTTGAAGTCACCTGCAGTTTTCGTGTCTATATAAAAAAAAATCAAAAAAAAAAATCAAACTGGACTATATTATCATTTATGTAATGTATATAATATAGGTAATATAACATGGCATTAATTCTTCAAACATGTCTTCTCATCTTACGTAATTCGTATTATGTATAATAGATACCCCGCAGTAACATAAAATTGACACCGGTCGCCCCTCAAATTTCGTATCTCATAAGATACATTGGTTCGATCACGGCCTTGGGTATCAACTATATTATACGTTACCTTAAACGAATGAAAGATGTTGTCTAAATATTTATGCATCATTGATTGAAAATCGATATTAAAAACTATATTTAACGACGTTGTGTTATCAAATAGGTATGTGCCAACCCATAATAGATTTAACTGTTTATAGATAATATGACACAATGATGATTATAAATATTTTTTTATCTTCTTCTTCGATCGTTGCACTAAACGATTAATTATACTTTTCTCAATGTCTTCAATTAAAATAAAAATACGCACATACACACACACACGCATTGCATAAATATATTTTATGATCGTTATCAATAGCAAAAACGCATGTTGCAGACACAATAAATTTTTTCAACTGTATATCATATTCTGCAGGTAGTTTTTATTTTAAAGAAAGTCTTTTATTTTCGATCGAAAACGTTTACTTTATACGAGTGCACATCATTACAACTAACATATATTTATATATATATACTATTTTTGATCTATTATCGTCGATAAATTATTGCGCCCATTATACATTTAGTGATTTTCGTTCCAGTCTGCACGCATATATAGTTATACCGCAACAATAATATAATATTTTCTACGTGCGTTTAAACGTCGGGTCCACACACACGCGCGCGCGCGCGCGTTATATGTATTTACGAACGGAGGAACGTTTAATTTCTCGAGCACGACCGTATAATATAGTGTGGACGTAATTTTTACGGGGTCGGGTAATATTGTTATTATAATTTAATCGTTTGGCGCTGTTTAGCGCGACAATGTATAGAACATAACGAAATATCGATGCTATATATATAGGTATATTATATGTATATACCTAAGCAGTCAATTAGACTCGACTCATCTGTCTTATATAACGCGGTCGCGTATACCGACCGATAAATCTGACCATTAAAAAGAACCCGATGGGGCCCCCGTCAACATCAATTAGCCGAGCAATAGGTTCGAACACACGTAGCAGTAGTTGTTATTATACTACTGGCATTTTTTTATTATTATTTTTATTTTTTTATTTTTTTTTTTTACTTCTGCGCGGCCAAGTATATAATGAGCAACAGCAGCGGCGAATTCATATATATTGGATCACGTACACGCACTCGGACGGTTAATATTCACAAACACATAGACGTGTACGCGGCACACGCACGAAAGACCACGCACACGTGAGCGCATCGTGTATACATATATATATAATGGAAAAATACATTAAATCCCCGTATCTATAACACATATATACGTTGTACACATAAGTATATATATATATATATATATATATATATATATATATATATTATATAAATGAAATATATATAGTGTACGAACAAAACGTGTTATTACGGATTTCGGTATGCCTACGCGTCTCATCGTGACCCAGATTACGCGCGCGCATTGGATTACGCGAGAAATACGATAGTGCGCGATGGACAGACGATGATGTATAGTATAATATTATATGTAGGTATGATAGGCTAGCGGCCGCGAATTTTCAATACCACCGATCTTTCGCCGCACACCGCCCAATGCGAATGTAATTATTGTAACGTCTTATAGTCGCGTGTAATAATCGCGGTATTGTGCGCCCCTAAATGTTTTAATTATTTTAAATTCGCGCCGATTATCTATGTACGTCGTCGTGTACATACGTATTTTAGGACGAGCTACCGGAAGACGACGGGCTCGTCGTTTCGATCGCGTCACGATCCGTTTGCAACGGACGACGAATATTCGTACCGGCGATATTTCAATCCGTATACGTACTTTGTCGTACGTTACCCTTGTACATAATGCGATCGCCTGTTATCAATCTACGGGTCGACGACGGTATCGCCAACGTCATCGGTGTACATGAAACAAACGCGTTTATGTAAACAAAACGGTTGTCGGAGTTTTCTCGACGGAGCCCGCCGATATAATGAATGTTACACGCCGCGCCGGCCCCGTGTATTATATGATAATATACGTACGAGTTTGCCGCGCGCGATTAATTCCACCACGCGATACGGGTGGATGAAAACGCGTAACCGGATTTCGGAAAACCGCAGAACCGCGTATGGTAGGTACTCGTACGCTCGTATCTCTCGTAATGTAATATATATATTTGTGCACGGCCGTTTACGACGATATTCGTCATCGAGCCTGCCCCGCGGCGAGGAAAACGAATTTATTCGCGCGAAACCAGTTCCCATCATAACATTGTCGACGACGCTAATCGAATTTACGCGAAACCGAGAGAGAAAAAATGACGGTACCCAGTGAGAAAAAAAAAAATAAAATATCGTGGGTAAGTTATATATCTACGGAGAGAAGATGTGCGCGTACCGGGCGGCGGCGGTCGATTTATAAAAGTATAAATTATATTTATAGTAGCACTCTCGAGCGGCGACGGCGGCGGCGGCGTGTCAACGTCATCGTCGTCATCATCGCGGCTACGTTCTCACGGGAGCACTAGAACGATAATATATTATATATATATATATATATATATATATTTTATACGATAGTATGGAAAAAAAAAATCTATGCCACCGAAATGGCCGTGTGACGAGAACGTTAATATACCTAACCAATTAATACATCGTCGTCGATCGGTCGGTCAGACGTGTTCATTAATCTCGGACGACTGATGTGTACGCGTATGCGGCAGTGCGATTGTTTTTCTCCGCGCTCGCATTTTATAACGATAATATTATTATTATTTCACGACGATTACACGCCGACGGATGCTGCCCGTTTCCACATTACTCGTACTGCCGCGGTCCACTATAAATTATAATTATTTTTTCCCACACGCGCGCGCGCGCGCGCGCGGATTATCGTAACGTGCCGTCGAATCGCCGACGTTCCGTCAATCCAATTTTTGTTTGATTATTTTTTTTTTTTTCCTTCCCGACGTCCACTTTCTATGCAAAGTGAAATTTTTCATCATCGTGGTAGTGGTCGTCGTCATCGCGCGCGCGCGTGCGCGCGCTCACATAGTGTCCAAAATTGGATCGATTAAACGGTCAAGCGAATAACGACGGCGAAAGCAGATTCTCCGAGACGATACACATATGTACAATGTATATACATACGTATACATACTTACATACACGCACGTACTAAACAATTTCACCGATTTATATTATCTCGCTAGGTATACCATTTATTATTATTATTATTATTATATTGTGTACTTTTTTTTTTTAATTTAATTAAAAACGATAATTCGCCTCCGTTACGCGCCGTCGGATTCCGCTTTCGACCCGGTCGATTTACGCGAACGCATTCTTTATTTTGTCATAACACGCGGGCCAAATCGGGTCACAAATCAATACGCTCTCTTAAATAATATATACACGTCTAATATAGATTTTTGCCGTCGGCGAAATTCCATTCGACGTTGTGTTCTTCTCACACGCGTAAGTACGCGGAAGTTGTTCTGCGGACGCTGGGGGAGATCATCGCCACGACTAATTAAAAACGCATAATATAATATTATAATCCGTCTCGGCCGAATAATATTCTCATGATGACGACACACGCGCGCGCGTTATAGTATTATAAATTTAAATTTGATTATTTTTTCTCACTCTTCTCTAATCGCTTTATTATGTTCGTTTATATTATAGCCGACTTGATTTTTATTTTTTTATGATTGCAGATATATATACACGTATATTTTGAATTTTCCCCTGCTCCCCGGAGGTTGCCGAAGATCCAGCCCCAGACCTCGACGGTCCGTAGATGCTCTACTAATCAGGTATGCAAAACACACAGAGAAAAACATTAGAGAGAAAAAAAAACCGATTTTTATTTTTTTCATACAAAATATTACTGCGGGCTATAAAAAATTAACGTGTAAAAAATACGCGGTCCTCCGCGGGTCATTATCATAATGCTGTTATTAAAATATTATCAATAACCTCGGGGGCTCGTCGGTCACACGTTTTTTTTCTTCTTTCCCCAAGTAGGTTTATTATATAAACGAATTTTCTAAAACACTACGGTCGTTGTAGTTGTTTTTATTATTTTTTTTTTATTTTTTTTCACCGTAAATATTATATTATACTATATACTTTACACCTCGTTGCCGATGCCGCCGCCGTCACTATTTATACACACTGCCGATTATTTTGGTACTGTAACGAATCGGAATTTTCTGTTTTATTCACTTGATTTTCCCTTTTCTTTTTTAAACGAATTATTACCCGACTACCGAGTATAGTGTACAGTCGATTATTATCGTTATTTACCCGTATTGTTTTTCACGTAACAATGTCTTTGGTCACGTCGTCGTATATAATATTATTATTACCCATAATATTACTATTCGTATTAATCGCTCATGAAAATAATATGACCTATTTTTCGGTTTTAACATTTCCATAAAAAAAAAAAAAAAAAAACATTTCCATACGATACTCGGGTACGCGAGCGGCGTTCGAGACATAATAATATAGTCTCGAAATTTGTGTCTCCGAGTATTTTGGTTTTCTGACATACTCGTCGTTCTTCTCGTACCGTTATTACGGATTATTCGCGAAATTAATAATATAAACATACTTTACTCGACGTGTATATTAAAGGAAGTGCGCCGTCGTCGTCATTAATTATTCCAAAACAATGCGTATAGTTCGAACGATTATAAAAACCGAATGAATATAATTATTATGTAATATATTGAAATTGTGGCCGCCGCGCCGCCGGAAACTTAACGATTTTTTAATCTCCTACGCGGGGACGCGCGGAGCAGTAGATCGTGTTGCTCGTGAAACATTACACCGCGCAAACAGTGCGTCGAACCACTATGATATATACGTATTATTATATAATATATATATTATATTTATTATGTTTTCGGGTTCCTCTCTCGATACGGTATTATTATTATTATACTCGTACGGATTTACGACGTCGTCGGTTTTGCATTCTTTTTTCTTTTCTTTTTCACCGCTCGTAATATAATATTTATTATAAATATATCGCGTGCTCGCCGTATTCTATATCTGTGTGAATATATACGTATATGCGCAGTACTTAAACGTCATAATATAACGTGCACATAATATATTTTTAACGTACCGTTTGAATTTTAATAAGCTAATTATTATTACTGCGCTCATCCCCGTTTGAAATTTCGCCGACGACCTGCACGTCGCGGTCGGTGCGATGCGATATTGCTACGCGGCGTTTCGGGCGCGTATGTTAATGAACGCTCGCGCGCGCGCGCGCTCGGTAATTGCCGGTGCTGCCGCTGCTGCCGATCCGGCACGAAGAAAAAATCATTCTCTCGCGGCTTCGGGTCGGAGGCAGGGCCGACATACGCGTATATGTACATAATATAGGTGCACACGAATTATAATAATATGTATATTACACGCTCGCGTTATATACATCACGCGCATAATGTATAGGTACCAGATATTATTATTGGACCGCGGCGGCGGCGTTCGAATTGGCTCCCAAAAAAAAAAAAAACGTGGGTGGACGCGCGACGGTGCAAAACTCGGTCGCCCCCCGGGCGAATGTCTACGAATAGAGAGCGCGACGCGGCGCGCGCGCGCTAGTGGCGAGTTATAATAATATATTATGTATATTTTTTTTTCCAAACACTCGTCGTCGTGACGTATATGCGACGAATTTTCTCTCGTTGAAAAACAATAAATAGGTTTTGCCAAGCGCGCGTTATATTTGGCGACGGGAGACGACGTTTTGTGCGCGTCTATGCCCAAAATAAGCGCAAGTCTCGAGATTCGCTCGTACGTGTTACGTACGGACGAGGCTATTATACGTAAGCGTTGTTACGCGTGTCTTCCCGAGTACATTTTTTTTTATCGTATTAAACGAACAGCGGTTCTTCAAAACCTTCGGACGGATTACCGAGGACGTCTGGTATAACTTTGTCGTCTCGATGTCGTCGAATTCGCCCCGATCGGATACGGTCGGTCGTTTCGGGACGAGCTCGCGAATTTTTCATTTTATACCGTTACTACTACGTATATTATAGTCGCAACAGACTATAGTATTATCTTTATTATTATTATCGTGTACGCGCATCGTAAATATATATAATATGTGATACGTGAGATGCGCGATATGAAAACGGAATCCGAAGGCGCATAAAAATCGAAACTCGAGTATGTCGCAGAAGAAAGTGGCCGAGCGCGCGCGGTTAAACGTCCGTCGTGTGTGGATACATGTCCGTTGGCATTAGGCTCGGGACTTATATAGAAAACGCCAAACTGGGGCACGTCAAGGTTGTCGTCCGACAATAATAATAATCACCCTGTCAACCCCTTCCGTCGCCCGTCGCCCGTCCGCCGGTGCAACAACATGCAAATGCACTTACCGCGCGGCCCGTCGTCGATCCAGTTACCCGCCGCCGCGCCGGCCGAGCGAGGATGCTGCTGCACATGCACCTCGCATATTATTATACATATATAGAGGAATGCGCGCTGCACGCGCCTGGCAACGTTCCTGCAGTGGATCTGGCGCGGTTTTTTTTTTTCCCTTCTTCTTCTTTGCGCGCGCGCGCGCGCGTCGCACTGCACATCCGCGTGTGCTTTATATAATTATACTCGCGCGCGAGGAAAGATAAAAAACAAAAAGGAAACGCTCTTGACATTATATTTTATATTATATTACACGCGCGCGGTGGTTTTGAGATGGAATAAATTTGCGCGGTGACCGTTCGTTTTCGAAATGAAAAAAACCTGCGAATCGCGATTGTTTCGCCGCCAGTTCGTGTCGGGAAACGTACGTTATATTACACCGAACAGGCGAAACGCGCTCGCGATAAACTTTTAAACCCGTCGCGGACACGCGCGCGTTCTGTTTATAACACATGCAGTACAGATCCAACGCTTACCGCAGTAATAACAAAATAAAATATATAAATCCCAATTTCTTTTCCCATATGCTATAAATTAGATCGTATATATCTATAATATAATAGTAATGGTAAAAAAGTCGTCGAAATGTGGTGCGCGTCGTGATTAACGAATTTCTATAAAGACTAATGAAAATAAAATCGATTAACCTGCGCGAAGTGCGATGTCGGAAATTGTTATCGATCCCATCGATCTCGGTCGTAAAAAAAACACTGCACTTGCCGAAATGTTGTCTGCTCTCCGATCTATAAATTCGTATACATAGACTGGACGGAACGTGTTTGTTCTCACATTTCTATAATATAATATAATTATTCATAAACCAATTATTACACGCGCGCGCGAGCGCATAATATAAAATACGGCGTGCATACGTATTATCGTACATATATTACTCTCACGCGAATACGCGGCAGCACAATATTATATTATATTATATTATTATTATTATTGCCATTGCCGTCGTCGGTTGTCGTCCGGCATCGAAGAATGCGATTGTACATTCGATTCGTTTGTAATGATGCAATTGTGCATCTTGTTAAACATTTTTTTAATTAAATTAGCATTGAATGCCACGAAGAAAACGCTCTTCGCGTGTTTATGATTATTGTAATTTTTTATTTCGCGTGTACATAATAGTGTAGTAATACGTGTATATAATATTATAATTGTACGTATACCTAACCGACCGAGTATGCGCGCGACGACGGCGACAATTATTTACAATTCACGACGGTTATAATCTATTATTAATAGTCTGTTGGAAAAATCACGAAAAAACGACCGATTCGACGTACATCGTAATATTATGATATTGCGTCGTTGATTGGTTTTTCGCCGCCGCCTCATCGTTCTGGCAGTCGATAATCGACGCGATAATTCGGTTACGCGCGTCCGACGATATTCGTTTCGACCTAATAACCGCGCTTATTATTCTCTCGCCGTACGACGGACTTTTTTTTGTTCGCCGCGTTCATAAACTCCAACGGTCGATCGCTGCACCTATACATGATTTTATATCGGTACGACGCGTTATTTTAATGTACCGCGCGGACCTGTGCGTGCGAGCGCGATCATGACTGGCGCGATACGATTGTGTTTTACACGAGCCTCGCCCTGTTATCGTCTTGAAATATACCGCCGCCGCGGCTCATCATCGTCGCGGATTCGTTACAGCTTTTATAATAACCTCTACCATACGAGTACGCCGCCGCCGCCGCCGCCGCCGCTTATAATATTCACACACAACCCGCGTACGATAATATTTATAATAAATAATATAATTATGGACTTGCGCTATAAATAAAACTGATAACACGGGTGGGCACGCGTGACGTCGAAATCCTTTGATGCGCTCGTTTTACATGAAAAAAAATAAATAGTATTTTTCTTTTCCCTCTACGTTATCTCTTGATGGGCTAATAATTGAACCGACGAGTGACGTATTAATTGCAGCGAAAACGCATGTGCTCTCAGCTTTCGTGTGAAAAATCCGCCAACGGAGAGACGCGGCTGCTATATAGCTACCTGCAGTTGTTGTGCGCACGGAGACGAGTGGTGGGAAAAACATTCTTTTCGTTATTGATTTATGTGCGAGCGCGCGGGATCGAACGAGAACACGGTGTGCGAGGATAAATAGACTGATTGATCGAGCGAGAGAGAAAAGAAACTCGGCGACAACAATTATATCGACTTTGTTCTCGCGCGGGTTAGGTAACGCCGCGCGACGGAAGCACACATGCAAAACAGAAAACGGACTTTATTTATTATTACTTTTTTTTTTTGCCCCGGTGAAAGTCGTCGAAAATTATTCATTCCGCGCCGCCGCCGTCGTTGACGTACAAACAATATTCACGTGCGGCGGCGGCGGCGGACGAGAGATCACTAATCGGCTGTGGCCCAGTTTCGAAGTTTTGCGTCGACCTTTTCGATCGACGTGCCGCGAGAACAACGCCGCCGCCGCCCGCCCTCTTGTAAATAATTATAAATTATCTTTACCGATAACGTTGGACGGAGAAAAAAAAAATCACGTCCGAGAGTCTCAATATCGCGTATGTGTATCGAGCGAAAAAATAAAATAATAAAAAATAATTACTCCGCCGCCGCCGACCTGTTTTGAGCCTCCGGGATGTTCGCGGACTCGGCCGAGTCGTCTGAGCACCCGGTCAGTCCGGTATATATACGCGTACGTGTAATATTATTATGTGTGTATAGTTTATGCCGCGCGTGTACGTGAGTACGCGCTCTCCACCTCGGCCGCCGCCGCCGCCGCTTTGACCGAAAACATACATCGGCTTCAATGTAGTCCGATTATCTCCGAAGAATATCAATTGCCCGAGGACGACGCTCTGAAAGTTGCGCGCCGCGCTCAAACGTACACTCGCCTAAACCGTACGCGGCTACTTTCCTATTGTTCTCTCTTTCTTCGCGTTTCACAGTAGTACGCGGCTCTTATAACACACCAGAGCACAACTATACCGTTATTATTATAATATTACAGCCGGCGAGGGCGAACGCAGTCGAATACGTACGTACATCATGTGTGGACGAAATCTTATCGTCTCTTTTTCTCATTTCGCACGAGTAATAAGGAGAAACTCGGAAAAAAAATAATATCCCGACGACGCGACGGTTTAATAACAGTACCGAAAAACGTGCCGCCATATTTCATACTATATAAATATATATTATATTTTCTTCGTTGTGGTCGCGGTGTTTATTCGAAAGTGTATGTGTGCTGAAAAAAAAAAAAAAACGTCGCGATATTATATAGTTATTTGTCTTTCGGTAATCGATTTTCACGTCCGACAACGATGACGTCTCTCCGATTCGTTGTGCAGTGTTCTGACGAGATCGCACCCCCACGGGTTCGGCCCACGTCGCGTGACCTACCGGTCGTATACAGAGTGACGCAATGACGATGTCGTTAAAAACGATTTCGGTCGTTCGAAATGCGTTTAGGCAGATCATTAGGCGCGTCCGCCGCCGCCGCGCGAACAACGGCCGTCGATGAGGATCGCCGCCGTCGTGTCTCGTCCGTGACCCGGATACCGCGGTGAATATAAGCGCGCCAAAAACGATTCAAAAATCTGTTTCAAAAGCGAAAAAAATCCATTAGCCGTGGGTATACGACGACGTGAGCCGTGACACGGTTATTATTATTCAATAGGATGCCACCACCAATCGACGGCTGTCAATCACCCTCGCGGCGCGCGACCATAGCGAAATATAGCGATCTCCGGCGCACAACCGTTCGAGAAATCTCAAGGTTCCGCAAAGACTTGGGCCAGCTGGTTCGATCGGAAACAGAAGAGCGTTAGAAACGGCGGCGGCCGATCGCGGCGAAACGATATAATAATCGCGAGTTAAACGTCCTGCGCGCGGGGCGGCGCATTCCCGGCGGATAGATTTTTTCGAATGGAAAGAAAAAACGTCGGGCGAGAAAGCAAATATTTATACGCGCGCTATATATACGTATATATTTTCGTTTTGCGAAATCTACGACGTCGTCGTCGGAGATGAAGAGCGACGATAACCCGGACGGCGGCGGCGGCGGCGGCGGCGGCAGACGGTCATCGTTGTCAGATCTGCCCCTGTGCTACTATTATTATTGTGACGGCGGCGGCGTCCGGGACGCCTCCTCTAAGGAGACAGTTATAATCTCACGATCGCTGCTCGGACTTTTCCCCCGGGAGTATAGTATATACGCGCGAGACGTGTTACGGATGTTTTTATGTATATATTATATATATGCGCGCGCGCGCGTGTGTTTGACCGCGCCGATATCGCGTGCGATCGAAAAATTGCGCGAATTCCATTCTATTGTCGTGTAGAAAAACGTTACACGGTCGTTGCGCGATAACGAGCTCATAATATAATATCGAATCGATTGGGCCGCGCGATATTCAGCGAAACCGTTTACATTATCCGAGTTCCGACGATGACACGGAAACCGCGCGCGCGCTCGTATAATGGATTCCGGAGCGTTGACACGTACGCGCGCATAAAATTACATAATAATTATGTATACAAGTTCGTCCGCGGAAGATTTGTCGCCGAAAACGTATTATATCCGGCGTACAGGTAGTAATGATAATCGTTTCGCTCGCTCGGTCGTTATTATTATTATTATTATAGTATACGTAAATTGGTAAATCACACACACGAGCGATAATATCGCGCGACGTACATTATTCAAATGGCGTGCGCTCGCGCGTATAATCGGCCGCCGATCGAGATTTGCGGAGAGAAAAGTTCGCCGCGCGTGTACCGTTATCCGAAATCGAATATTGCGCGCGTATTATTATTATACATCCTCTACTATACATAATATTGTAATATTGTGCTGGCGAACGAGCGAAACCCGGTAGCCGACCGGATAACAACCATTGTTGTTATTCATCCTATTGTGCGGCGCGCGCGCGCGCGCGCGCGATGGACTTTTGCCCGTTTCGCATTATTATCATTATCGTTTTATCCGTTTCGGTTTTTTTTTTTTTTTTATACGTTATTATTGTTTTTTTTTTTTTCATATATTATTAATGATCGCCGCCGCCGCTTTCACCGTAGGAGGCTGGGTCCTGGCACCACGGCGTGTGCGCCCATAGAAAAAGCGCGTGCGCCGGCAAAACGCACGAACGCGGCGTGTGCTCGAGATCGTGACGACGACGACGACGCCGCCGCGCGTCACCGGCGCGTGTGCAAGTATACGGTGTTCGCGCGCGCGCGCGCGCGCTTCACGTGATTTCGCGTGAATTATACACGCAGACACTCTATCCGATATATAGAGGGACTCGTGCGCTCACGACGACGACGTGTGTGTTTGATGTAGCCCATTATTCATCTTTGGCTAAAAAAACTATAACACGATCGCGCAGTCGTCGTCGTCGTCAATCGTCCGTCTCGCGCGTTTTTCCGTATATTTCCTCTCGAAATCGACGATTCCTGACCCTATATCGGATATCGGAATCTCTAAGCGATTATAAGAGTTATCGCTGTGGACTGGCATCATATTTGCGTTGTAAAATATCTCGACTCTCCTTCGGTGAAGGACATAATTCAAATGCGAATTTAAATATACAGTTTTTCGGTCAAAACAATCGGGTAAACGACGTTTTTACAATAGTCGACGACAGCGTTTCCACGGGTATATATATTTCATGTTGTAATTATTATTGTGTACGTCGAGAGACGGTGGGCGCAGTGCAGTCACGTCGTGTTACAGACTCGCAGTCCAAGTGTGCTTGGAACAATGCGCGCGCGCGCGCGCGCGGACGAGGAGTCGAATCGCATAATGCATAATTAAATACCGCGGTAGAGATCAATTCATAAAGAGGTGTTTGAAAAAATAACGAATTTTCACGTCCACTCGTCCGTCGCGTACGTACAATGTACATAATAGCCGCCGCCGCCGCCGATGACTGTACGTATTGTATTGTGTACTACTACGCGCGATTATTAGATTAATAGATCCGCTCGCGCATACGTATTATGTTATGATGGGCGCTCGTTACGAGAACGCAAAGATTTAATAGATTTTTAATTTATTATGTACCGTATTTTCTCGGCACTCGTATTCAATTATTATATATACCGTTATCGAACGCGATACATAATAATACGTACGACGATTTAAATGGATTATGATTAATGTATAACAAGGAGTGAGTGCGCGCGCGTGTGTATTACAGTATTATATTATGGCGTTCTGCCGTAACGCGCGGCGCAATATTTCTCCTCTTCTTCTTCTGCTTCTGCTTCTGCTTCTTCTAAACGCACCGAGTTGACTTGTCCATTTTTAGGACTGATACTTCCAAATGAAAAATATTTATACAATTTTGCTTAAATATTTATGGAGCATTTTTAGTTCTATATAAAGAACACTGCGGAACGCACCGTGTAAAAATTGGAGCGCAGGCCATATTCGATTCGTCGTCGTTGTACGCGCGCGCGCGCACTCGCAGCAGACCATCACGCATGCCGGCAACTATTTGTGAGAGCGCAGAAATTATCTCTCTCTCTCATATACGTATATATTTATATATAATTGCAGCGGCGTGTAACAATAGTAGTAAATCCTGCAGGAGTTGAAACTGCCATAGAAGGATTAGACTTTATTCGTACACGAGTTTATTATACAGTTCCATTTCCATTAACACGAGGGGGTAGTATATATTACGGTGTTAGAAATTCCTTTAAACTATTTTAATCGTCCGCATTGTCGTGTATATAATATTTTGTTCGGCCGCGCGATAATGACGGCAATAACGTTGGAATCCGACGACGACATTCGTCGCGCCGCGGCCGAAAAATCGCATTCATTTTTTTCGAAAACGGCACGCCGGCCGATGTATATAAAGCACACTCGGACGAGTAAAATAATACCGACGACGACGTGTAGATATATTTTCACGTCGTATATTTATATTATGCACTAGAGCGCGCGGGGTTGCGACACACCCGGCCGTTTATACGTATTATTATTATTATTATTATTATATTATTATGTCTGCTCGTTACCCGCTGGTTACACGCAATTTGTACGTGGTGGCAGCAGACAGCGGCGGCGTTCAGAGGTGCACTGTGACGGGCGAAACATCAGACCGGATCGTAATTATTATTATCAATTTTCTGCACCGCGGCGCGACCGTATTATTACCGCGCGCGCGTTTTCGCGAGACCGCGTATACACCCGGGCACCACCGCGCGTATTATTGTTAATATTATATTATTGCGCGCCAGCTCGTAATCGAAAAAAAGAAAAACAACGAAAACGCGATAGATACGAACTCTACACATGTACGTCGTACACATAATAATATGCGTTCTCCACGCCGTATGATTTATCTAAGTTTTCGAACAGTCGCATCTCGTGCGTACGTTATTATATTATTATGGTCCGCGGCACTACTACGCGGTGTTTCCGACGGTATTATAATATCGTTGCTGCGCGCGTAATATAATACTTATTTACATATATCATAACCGCAATAATACATGTCTCACGTAATATACGTACGTGTGAATATAACGGACGTTTACGATTTGTATTTCTACGCGAATAAGAACGCGAGTAAAACGCGAGTAAGAACGCGAGTAAAACGCTCGTTTTCGCGGGTAGTCGATGTGCATATATTATTTATTCGCGTTGGGTGTATGTTATGAATAATAACGCTCGTAAAAAAAAAGAAAAAAAAAACCTATGATAATAATAATGTAATAAACTCGAAGGTGAACTGGGGTTAGTCGTAGTATGTTGTGTGCGCGCGCGCGTTCGTCTTCCCGCATCTGCTGCTCCATTTAAGATCACTCAAGGTCGGCAGGTCGATCCTCAAATTGTGTGTGTGTGTGTGTGTGTGTACGAGGTGTACGCTTTGGAAAACCGTCTCAAGGACATAGGTGGCGATACCGCGCTCGTCGTTTATATATTGCCAAGGTTCGTGATGTAGTTTACTATATTATATATTATTATTATTGTGCTCGTAATCGCATACCCGCGGCGGCAGCACACCGTTCGAGGGTTAATAGGTACAGTGCCTGCGCGGTTTGATTATGGCACAACGCCGCGCGGTGAAAAAATAAATAAATAAACCATTTTTTTTTCCCCCGTACGACACACGATGATAAAATATTAAATTCTAGTCGGACGATCGAGAAAGCGCGTAGGAATTCGCGCCACCTATAATACGTCATATAATAATAATATGCACACCGAGACCGTATTTATATTATGATACTACGACGCGAACGACGAAATCGAGAGAAGAAGAAGAGTACAATAATAATATATTATAATATACGTAAGAAGAAAAAAAAAATGGCATATTATATGAAAAACAATGCGACCGTGCGCGCGCGCGCGCGAGCATGTGCATGCCGTCGCAGATACACGAAGAGATAATGTTCGAAGTTTTCACGGTCCGTCAAGCGTGGCGTAAAAAAAAAAATAATAATAATAACGGTCTTATAAATCCTTTCATCGTGCTTTCTCACTCGTCGTCGTCGTCCTCGAGGTATTGTGTGCGCATATAACAGGACGACAAACTATACGGCTCCTTCGGATTCGGTTTTGGACGTGTACGCACTTGTCGAAAAACAAAAGCAATTATTCGTTTGGAAAGCAGGTCTGTGCGGCGACTATCGTTATCAACATTATTGCACCGTATTTAAAATAATAAGTTGCGTGTGTGTGTGCTCATAGAAAAAATCATTGTTTGTGGTCGTGTCGTAGACAATGATTTTTTTTTTCTTTTTCTAATTTCGTTTACAGTGTAAAACGTTAATTATTATCATGGCGCGCTATCGTCGAGTGCGATCGACCGAAACGATTTCGCCGGCGCGGCGGCGGCGAGCGCGCAGCTGTGCTGCTGCAACACGACGACGACGACGACGACGCTCTTCCGACTACTCGCACAGCGCGCGGTCTCGTGATAAATGTATGATGATAATAACAATAATAATAACACTTATACGGTCCGAGACCTATTAAAACGTCGCGTTGTAAACGATTCCCCGTCGCATAATAATAATGATGACGATAATATGTCGGATCGCGTACGGTAAACGAAAATCTATCCGCTCGCGCGTGGGCACGCTCGGCCGCGTCGTCGTCGATATGTTAGCCGGACGACGACGACGACGACGACGAGAAGCGAACGCAGCCGCGCGGTAATGATAGTATCGAGAAGAGAGACCTTCCCGATTCAGTTTTAATGAATTGGATAACGAGTTGGAAACCTACTCGCCTGCCGACCGAGCGAACGTACGGTAACGTTTATATAAATACTACATCGCTTTTACCGTAAACGTCTTCGACGACAATGACTGTGTACACACACGCGCTGCATTGACGCGTTACAATAATAATATTATAATAATAACTGCAATTATTATTATTATTATTATTCCGCGCGTATATTATTATAACAACGCAATTTTATTCCGACCAATGAGACGGACGCGACGAGGAAAATCGGCGAGCAGCGCATATTATAAATGTATACGTAATAACATAATATACTATATACGCGTATTATATGGCCCGAGGACGAACCGAAACGAAATCGAATGGATAAATTATTATTATTATTATTAATGTACATATTATAATAATTGCCACCGGACTGCCGCGAACAACGCGAGTGCGATTCACTAGCTGTAATCCTAAACAATCGGCGCAGATTGTTTTCGAATGACTTAATTTGTATCGATATACGTATAATACGTATGTATGACGACGACCATGTGCGGCGACGAGCGGCCGTTTCGGTATTTGAGAGTCGGATCGAGCTTTTTTAGGAATATTTGAGTGGGCGGCGTTGCACAACCGTCGTCGTCGCGCGGCCGCGGCATATCACGAGAACCAGTTAGACTCGACAAGACGCGCTGTGAGAACGGCGTGTGTTCACACTTTCCATCCGCGCAGGTATATAATAATAATTGCTCTACATGATGTTACTCTATACCTATACTTATAATATATATATAGTGCGCACCACTTACATATTATATCTGTACAGGTATACTGCAAACTCTCGTTCACGCATACCTATACCAGAGCGCATTTGCCATATATACTTGCAGCAGCAGCAGCTGCCGTTCGAGACGCGCGTATCAAACAATAATTATTTATTATATTATTAACACGCGTGTTAAACAAACGTAAACATAATTATGGAGAAAAAAAAAACTGGTCGCGCGGTGACGATTTATGCGCGCTCGTACGACGAGTCGGCGGCACAATATTATTATTATAATATACGTGAGAAATCGCCGCGGCAAAACTGGAATCGGCGACGGTAAAAGAGAGACACACACACACACACACACACAGAAGGAGATCGCACGCCAAGTGCGATCTCGTCGGTTATTGTTTATTTTTAAGAACGTTTTCGGCGAATCGACAATATCGACACGAAAGTGTGAAAATCGAAAGTGCGCGCGTTGTCGTCACGGGGTGGTCGGACGTCCGTTGGTCGGGTTTATCCGCTGAATTATTGCGTTGAAAAAAAATAAAAATAAATACGTGCGCGCGAAAGGACGCAGAAATATACGGCGCTCGCCGTGTTAATTAATGGCCGAGAATGTGACCTACGACGACGACGGCAAATCCGGTCGTGTCGTCGTCGTCGTCGCCCGCCGGACTTTGTATATTATAATTATTATTATTATATAATTCGCTCTCATTACCGCGGTCCCATAGTCGCCCGCCGCGTACTGCAGTGTAACACACGTATTCGAACTCGTAACGAGACGAGAGTGTGCCGCGGAGCAAAGACGGAGTAAAAAAAAAAAAAAACCGTCTTTTTTTATGAATTTTCTTTCTTTTCTTTTTTTACACAAACTGCCGCTATAAATCTCCCGCCGGACCTTGTTAGGACGACGACGGCGGCGGCGAGATATCGTCGTTATACCCGCCGTGTACAGTCCGTATAGCGCGTGTTACATACGACGACGACGCGTCAATATACATATATACACGTATATAATGCCAGAGGAAAGTCGACTGCGAAATCACACGCGTGCCGCGGCGAAACGGGGCGTTTATCATATTACGCGAAGAGTATTTAAGGATCGCGGCGGAAACGGCGGCGAAAAGGACGATCGTCCTTGCCGTCGTCGTCGTCGCCCACGATTTTTCGTGGTATAGATATGCGCATACATCGGTGGCCGGCGACCGGTGCAGCGGCTCGTAATAATAATAATCATGGACCCCGCGCGGTAGGAGAAACGGCAGAAGCGGCTATAATGTGTGTAAAACGCGTATCGGTCGTGTACGTAATGTATAGTAGGCGTTGGCTAATGAAATAAATTACCTGCGCGCTCGCGCCAACAAAACGGACGCGTATAAAAATGGAATGTGGCGGCGACGTGAAATAATACATACATAATGTTGTATTATATTATTATTATAATGTACGCGTGCAATATTTATTTATTTTTTTTTTACGTTTTTTACGGCGAGGAAGAAAAACGACACAATAATAATAATAATAATAATAATAGGAAACGGTCGCGATTTTAATACGCGCGCGTCGTCGTCACACAGCTGCAACCACCCGCAGCGTCATCGCGGTCCGTCGCCGTGTAAAAATAATTATAATAATTATTATCGTCGTCGTCGTATGTACAATATTCCGTTTTTCATCGAAACGACCGTCCGGTTTAATTAATATTTATACGACGACGTGAAAATAACAAAACGGGGGGCGGAAAAAAACACACAGCACGGTTTGATCGTCGTCGTCGAGGAGAACGCGCGAGAGATGCAAAAATAAACCCTCCGCGGACGGTATCGCGGCAGAGAGTGGAAAAGGATTTAAGGAGCCCCCGTAAAAAAATCGACGGGAGATTTGAATATTGAAAAACAACACGACGTCCTATATTAGGTACGACGAATAAAAAACCGTGTGAGACATATTATTATAATAACGCGCGCGCGCGCGCGCGCGTTAAAAAAACCCGTTTGACGTGTATCGTTAATCCCGGCCGAATGATCGATTCGCGAATATTACGAAAGGCAGCCGTTATTATTATCAATATCGTACGGCGAGATCCTGCGGGTGGGCGGGCGGACCTACCCTCGTGCCGTGTTTGTCATCGCGTCGCACTCGCGGTATATAAATGTTATCGTATATAATTTATTTGTGACAAACGTCGGAACGTGAAATTTGTCTGCAGAATTTCCTCGTCTCGTTGCCGCCGCCGTGCACTCGATCCGATTCGCGCATTCTTTGACACTTTATTGACGACGACGACGACGTGTTTGCGGGCGGAACTGGTCTCGGGACGACGCGTAATCGGAATATTCACTCAATCCTCACGGACCTATATGTATATATACGCGCGCGCGCGTGTGTGTGGCTATAATATTATGTAAATAATATACGACGCGACAACGCGTGGCTGCAGGTGTCGAGTTACGATCTATATAATATATACGCGTATCGCGGAGCTCTCGTCTGCGCGTCGCGAAACGCCACATCGATCTCGGCAAACGGCGTGAAACGTCCGAGAGAGAATAATGTTTTATTATGTACCACAGTCGGTCCGCGGCCGGAGAAACCTCTCGCCGCCGTCGGCCCCCGTATAGAAAATAAGAAGCGCGCGCGCGCGCGGTGGTAGGTACACGTCGTATACATTATACATTATAATAATTATACGTATGCGCGGTGTTTTATGTGAGCTCGGCGAGCACGCGAATGTACGAATCGTCCGCGGGGTATACAATCTATATAATATAATGTAATCCGAACGAATAACAATCGCGCGCGGCCGCGCGCGAGAACTTATGTACCTCTATATTGGCCGGTCCGTACACGTTGTACGCGATAAATAAATAAATGAAAAAAAAATATATATCCCAGGAGGTTTTCTCCTTTTGTGTCGGGGCGCGTTCATTAGCGCCGCCGCCGCCTCCTTTTCCCCCACAATGTGCAGCAGCGGTGCAACAGCGGTGCAACAGCGGTGCAGCAGCGGTGCAGCTATAATATTCTCCGCGCGGAACGGGCGCGCGACATGTTTATGCGCAATAAATATGTATGACGCGTAGAAAAAAAGATCGCCGGAGAAGAGAAAGAAGAAGAAGAAGAAACCGCGGGGGGGGGGAAGGAGAGAAAAATTGCCACTCCAATTAGACGCGGCGGCGGGGGAAAACGAAAGTCCTTCGCCGGCGTACGACGAACGCGAAGCGACGTGTTATATTATATTATATGTTCGAGAAGTGTTTGTATATAATATAATAACGGTGATTCCGATGTATATATAGAGGGGAACTGGCAGTCGGCGGATTCCGATCGGTGTAAATTATTATTATATGTAACGCGCGCTTTGTATCGACCCGGCCCTGGCAATCCGTCGTAAGCCATATTTTTTGTAAAAATTAGTTACAAATTTGAAAGGCAAAGCGAAGTACGTATACAACTCAAACTTCTATGATTTGACCAACTAGGTAATCATATTTTCATCCGGGAATTTATTTTTGAGTTTTTACCAAAACCGTTTCGTTTCTTTATAGGTTTACACCACTGTGGCTTTGACCCGCTCGATTATTATAATATATCGTCTGAAATCGAATTTGTGCGTCGTCGTAGAGACGATTTTAGAAAAAATCGAGTAAAAATCAAACTCCTTGGTTGAATTCTTCGTGAGTGAGTTTTTTGTTTTGGAATACTATTGGCTAACTAATTATTTATATCTAGACGATTCACGGGACGACGCTTTCTATAAATCGTCTGGCCCGGCTCGCGCTATTTTATCGGGCAACCTAGTAACGTCGGTAAATAATTTGTATTTCTTCACATAGGAGGTGCTCTCTAACGAGAGCCCAAACCACAGTCGTTTTTCGACGACCGCAGTGACGCGTTCTCTCCAGAAGCTATATCATATTTCCCCCGTCGCGGCCGACCTCGCGGCGTGTTCGTTATTTCTCGAGTCTTTCGACGAGCCGTGTTTGACGATTTCCTCTTCGCAGACGTCACACTTTACCCGTCCCGACGACGTTTCTAAACGATTATAACGGTCGCCGATGAATTCGACTCATCGACGAGATTCCCCGCATATTTGGCGATCGTTAAAAATACGCGCAAACCGCCGAAAATCGTATCGCTCGCGTGCAATGCGCGAAGAAATTCGCGTGACGCGCGTAATATTATCATCACACACACGATATATCGTCGGACGGATTTCTAATAACGAGTTTTTCGGCGCGCGACGTATAATATTATAATAATTACATTTATTTATTTCGCACTTTACGGACCGTCGTCGTTGTTCTGTGTGGTGTCTCCGTCAATTCGACGAAACGAACACGGAAAAAAAAAGAAAAAGAAGCCATATTTTAACCGTCGTCACGCCGTATCCGATTATATTATACTCTGCGCGGCTGTAGTGCGATGATGATGATGATGATGACGATTTCGAGTACGGTACGCGCGCGTTTTACGTATACGTCCGGCGGCGGCGAACGATAGGTAATGTTCGCCGCCGAATGGTCTCATTAAGACGAATAGAATTTAAATTGCCAACAGTGGTGGCCATTAGAACGGGGATTGTTGTCTTGGAGCGCGCGCGTCCGTATACATACAATATATACACCTGTGTGTATTACATATATACGTACGTATCCGTGTTCTTTTCGTTTTGTTTCGCCTCGTACGTACACATCGCATTGTCGTCGCCAGTGCGCAAAAAGGTCATGCGCGGCAGCGGCATTATAATACGTATATATAGCGCGCGCACACATAAGGGCGGCGGCGGCGGCGTGGAGGAGGTCTATACATCACCGGGTGGCTGACAGGCACCGCACACACCGGAGATTGATGGTCCGTACGGTATTACGAACCCGTTCATTCACAACGCCGCGATCGTCCCACGACGACGACGACGATAATAATAATGATTATTATTATTTATCATTACTATGGCGAATAAACGATGCGCCGAAAAAAAGGAAAGAAAACGCCTCGAAAATCTCCGGCCGCCGATGACGATTGTGGTCCGAGGATACGCTCCTGCAGGCGTACTTACGCGGAACGACGATTATTATTATCTTATTGTCGATTAATTATTAATCTATATACGACGGCCACGTCGTCAATCGCCGAATGGGGGGGGGGGATATAATATCGCGGAGCCGGTATGCGCGCGGGAAATCGTCTCACGTGACCTGAATGATGCGGTTTCGATCTACAATCATAAATGTATAACATGTATAAAATATGTGCGCGCCGCCGTTTCTCTTTTCTCGGCCGTTTCAGCCGACGACGTTATATGTTATATGTATACGGTGTTTTTACGACGCGACGGTTCTCTCGTCTAAAAACGCGCCCGAAAAAAAAAAAAATCCAATCGTCCGAGAGACCGCAAGACGCGCGCGATAATATATCATAGTGCCTATTTTTTCTTTCTGATTTTAACGCGAACTAGCTCGTAATATACGTTTCCGTCACTCGCGGCGGCGGCACGTTTACAAGCAAACCGATAATGAAAATATCCTCCGTCCGCGTATATTATATCGATCGGAAGCCCCGGTGGTTATATTGTGGGTGAATCCTCGGCACCGCCGCAACCGGATTCTCTGCGTCTATATAAGCACGCGCCGCGCACACACATAATATACGTTTTATGCGTACATTTATACACGTCGTGTAATATATAATAAATCGTAAACGCGCCACGGGCGGATGGGTCGGCGGCGGCGGTGGGCGAAATACGCGCGTGACGTACGTTTTAATATCGGCCGAGGTGGTTTTAACGAAAACGAAAGAAAAGAAAGACAGAAAAAAAAGAAAAAAAACAGTTGTTATTTAGAAATAACGATATGTAAATGGCATGTCGAACAGATTCATCGTGCGGGTCGTAAATCGCTCGCATCTCTCTGCTCTCGTACACGCCGCGCCGTTCCGTCCAAATTAAAACGAAATATATGGAACGATTTATATACTTGCGCGTCGGTTTTCGGAAGAATCCGGATTTTCGGACCCCCGAGGGCAAAACGCTTATTCATAATATTATAACGTACGGGATTCGGTGGTCTGTGGCGCGCGCGCGCGCGCGCGATGACGCTCCGATGATTTACGAGTTTCCATTTGGCATGATACCCGCCGCCGTCCGACGGCAGCCGCCCGCGGACAAGTCGGGCCGAAAAGCAGATTACACCGCGAAACCCGCGCGCAAACGTAATAATAATAACAACACCCCCTCCTCGTCGCGGTTTCCGGCGATAATAATATTACACGTCCGTATCGTTCCGGAATATAAATGAGACCGAACGCGGCGCGACGGACACTGCTGCAGCGCTGCGCTCCGAGGTCTGAACAACACATTTTAATAACGTTTTTTTTTCTTTCTTTCTTTCCATCCGTCTGTGTCTGCCGTCGCCCGTTTATTATTTTTATTTTTTTATTTTTTCCCTCTCTACCGCCGACGATAATAATTATTATTCGATTTCGAAACCGAGTCTGCGCGGTAATAATAATTGTTTTTTTCTTTTTATTTCTTTATCAGCACGTACGTATACTCACCCTCCCGCCGCGGCGTAAAATCGGCGCTTTCCGTTTTTTTTTCATTCGATTCGAAAAACCCATGGCTGATATTTCCAAAGAGTTTGCGCCGAACGTTTTCGGCGATCGACCGAAAATATCATAAACGCGCGGGTTCTCACCGGTCGGCGATAATAATAATTGTAATATCGCAGTCGCATAAACAACAATGAAGTAATAATAACGATAATCTCGGGCTAGTCGTTCCAATTCTCAATAGCCGCTGATTACCCGCTGTATTATCGTAGTAGTAACTCGGCGACGTCGACGACGAGTGTTACGAAACTGCGCGGCTCTGAAACGCGAGAAAAAAAAAAAACAAAACCACCGGCGGCGGCGGCGGTATGTAACAGTGAAATAATTGTTATTATTACGAGGGTTATACGAAATCATCTCGCAAATCTCGTCGTGTCGTGTGTTTTATCCACCTGTTTATCGTATCGTGCGACTGCGCGATCGCGGCGAAAATAACGGACGCCGAGCACGTGCGCCCGCGCGCAACAATGTGCAATATACATTACGCGGCGGTCCGCGTATCGATTCGCTCGCTCTCTCACAGTTTTAATTCTTCGCAATACATCATATTATATTATTATATTCGTACGACGACGGCACACATTGTTTCGGAGACTTCAACGGCGGCGGCGGCGGCGGCTTTGAGGGTGAGCGATTCTGTATTTTGTAAACTAACTTTTCGTTATGTTCGCGCGACGACGGCCATATCGTGCGTTTTGATGGATTTGTACGAGCGGCGTGGCACGCGTTCAGATCTCTGCGGTCGCGCGTAGGTACTCGTCGCTCCGGGCCAAACGAAATCGCACGCGCGCGTCTTCTTTCGTCGTCCTCAGTAATATACCACTTATATATTATTGTTATTATTATTATTGTGAACGACAGTTTTCTTTCGCCGACGATTTATGAGGTTATCGCTCGCGGTCGTGCCGTCGTCCGCGAGTATAATATAGTATATTGATTTCTTTTTTTTTGTCCGAAACGTTGTTTTCAATATTTCTTTCGGCGCGACCGACGAACGCGACGTGATATTTTCTCACCTTTTAAACGCGCGCACGTTTCGATAAATTTTTGTTTTCCTTCTACTCGTATTTTCGGAGAAAAACCGCGCACGACGACGACGACGGTCGTTTATATTTCGTTCGCCCCTCTGCTAAACGGTAATCTGCGGTAATCTGGTTTTTGAAAAATCGTCCGTCCTATATAATATAATATAGTGTTCTGCAGGACTGTGCTATTATTATTACTACGTGTATACCTGTCGCGCGATGATATGCATCGCGTGTGTGTGTAAATAATAGTATAGTTGTGTCGAGCACAACGTTCGCCTAGAAAACGCGCGGCGCGTAGGATTATAATAATATATATAAGTCCGCTGCAGGTAGGTCGTCGTCGTCGTCGTCGTCGTCGTCGTACCCACCCGCCCGCAGTGCAATATAATAACGCTCGTTATATATATTTTTCGACGTAAAACCGTGGAGAGGAACTCTCGAATCGATCTCGGCGCTTTTTTTTTTTTTTTTGCCATACCGATACGCGCCGATATATTATTATAATATTATAATAATACACTATTATTACCATTATTATTATCATCATCATGTGTTTTGCCTCACCTACACAAAAGCCATGGACGACGTTATTTATTTCGGTTTTTTTCCCCCCTCTCCACACGTACAATAAGACAATAAAGGTGTGCTGCTAATACCGTTTCGTTGATTATTCAGTAGTATACCTAATATGCCTCCCGTGGGCCGCGTACGCTACCGACTTATGACGTGACGGTAATGTGATTACGCGTGTACATTAATAATAAACGTGATTATTATTTTATTTTTTATTTTTATTTTTTCGATCGCATAATTACAGCGGTATATTATTATACGATCACGATCGAAACGATATTGCGTTCTTCGATCGGATTTCATATCGCGTCGGGACAAATGCTGCGCGCGTTCGAAAACCATTTGTAATATTTACACGTTCTCTCGTAAATAACGAGATCGGGTGCTCGTAAATACGTTCGTTTTCGGTTTGTTTCGGATCGAAAATAATTACGTTAAAATATAAAAAAATGTGCCATCAGTAAACATCTACGGCGACGAAAATCGAAAAATCGTCGTCTTACAATTTTTTAATAAATAAAAAATCATTAGTTTAATGATCTTTTCAATAAAATTATTAGCCGAATGTTATTTTCGGGGTCACATGGCGCGCGCGATCGGAAACGAACTTTTCTTTCGTTCATGACGTCTTTGATTTCATTATTTTCAACCGTATAAAAAGTTGTGCGATTTTTATTTACTTTAAATTATGCGCTCGTGTTTTTCGGCGTTTTTTTTTTTAGCAATAATTCGGCGCCACTCGGGCGATTATTATTTTTCCGCCACATTTCGAGGTGTAGCCCGCGCGCGATATCTCCGACTTTTTATCCATATTATTATGATAGCGAAATGCGAGAGAAAAAACGTCCGCACGCGTGGTGCACACGCACGCAACGGTCGTTACGTTTATTGCGATATTATTTTTCCGACTTTATCGACGCGCATCTAATGCGCGGCCATCTCCACGCGCATGTTACCTGCTGCTGCAGGTATTTTGTTGTCGCTGTGGCGTGTGTACGAGCGCGTTTATTATTATTATTATTATTATTATTACTACGATGTATCGAGTTTGTTATCGCGCGGCCGACGATAAATTAGCGGAAACAACGTTTTAATCGAACGCTCGCATGATTTCCTCCTCCCGGCGCGGCGGCGCGGCGGCGGCGGCGTATTTTAAATAATATAAAATCGTCGGAATCGCTCGCGCGCGCATATACGTGTCCAGAATAATAATTAGTCGGGCGAGCGTGTAGTCGGTCAAACGAATCGATCTAATGACGCGAAAAACTTTGTTCGTAATTATTACGTAAACCGATTCATCGCTATACATATTATATAGCACAACTTTACCTGCCGACCGCGCGATTTTCGAAATACGCGACCGAGTTGTTTCGGAGAAAACGTGTAGAATTTTGTACGCACAGTTAATAATAATTCGCACTCCTAGAAATTCATCAATTTCGAGTTATGACTATGCTGTCGAATAGAGAAAAACAAGCTCTATAAAATGCAATAACGCCACATTCAATAACATTTTTCATTTAGCCACTATAGAGATGTGTCAGTATTGCATTTTATAATTCGTGATAGTGCAGCCACACAACACGAAATATGACTCTATAGAGTGGCCATCTAAAAATCAATTTCTGTATGCAATACAGTCACATCTCAAAATATGGCGGTCTTGCATTTACTTGAAAAATTGTAAATGGCCACAAGTCTAAATTTTTGGGTTTAAAGGTGAATTTCATAATATTTGAAAAAATAATATTGTCAAGTATGATTGTAAGTATTTAAGTGTTGAATTTCAAACGCATATTAAGTAATAAACTCATCAAAATATCCTAGGTCCAAACTTCAAATGGATTTTTCTCAAAACTATAAATTTCGAGGTGTGGCAGTCTTATTGTTCAAAGCAGTGCGAATTATGTTAATGAAAACGTACGAGGCTGAGATATTTTCATTCGCGCGCGCGTTACCGATTTATACCGATTTTATGCAATCCGGGGTAGTCTCGAAGGAGATCACATATATAAACGCGCTGACGCGATTATCGATAAGAATTTGCACCGTCGTCGTCGCGTCGTCGGTCGTATAATAAATCGTTTGTTGTTATTTGCGTATACCGCGCGCACACACAGATTATTAGGCGTACCTACTGCGGTTTTATTTTTACTTTCGTTTTCAAAACACGAAGTAGTTCAATGTTGCGATACCTATATTTATTTATTCGTACATTTATATCGAGGAAAGTGGACGGGCAGGAGTGAGGAGAGGCGACCGTGTGTGCGCGCCACTCGGACAGTCGTACGCGTATATAAGTGCTCCCAACACGTGAGCTCTGGAACTATAAGCGCTTCCGTGTGCGGTTTGTGTAACACACATGATACATAATAATAATTATTAATAATCGTGTGCGCCCGACGATTAATAAACTCCCTCGGACAAGACTATTATTATTATGTGATGCGCGTATGGAAAACCAAATCGAAAACCAAACAAAAACCCAATGAAAACATATACAGTAGTCACTCGATAATTCGAAATTCAGGGGACCGAGTTAAAAATTCGATTTATAGAGGTTTTCGATTTACCGAGTGTTCGAATAATCGAGGGAAAAAAAATTAATTCGTCAGTAAAAGTACCAGCAGTTGCGACATTATCGTCAAAGTGAACAAATTCTTCAAATGATACAGGAATAACTTCTAGTCTGTTCAATGTGCTTTCAACCTCCTCACATTGAACAGGAATACCTTCACCAATTGTCTGTCCATCACCCATGCACGTCAACACTTATCGAACAATTTCCTTCCGATACGTCGTTTTAAAATATTTATTATTCCCACGATTATTCGTGTTTAAAGAAATTCGAATTATAGAGATTCGTGAAAAAAAAATTCGAATTGTAGAGTGTGCCTAACCGACAGACATTTCGAATTATCGAGGGGAACGGAATACATGTATTTTTTTCTAATTATAGAGGTTTTGTCTGGGGACTTGGCGTTTAGTTCGATTTATGGAGTTTTTCGAATTATCGAGTGACTACTGTACATAGTTTCGAACATTTTTCAGACTCGCGAATCTAGAAAAATACAAGAAACCTCGTGATTGAACGTGATTTTACATTCCGTTTTACGCCGTCTTTTCGTCTCGACAATCGAGAAACGCACGAGAATAATTACGAGTCTGCGGGCGAGCGGGTGCACGCGGTGCGGCGTGATTTTTTAAACCAGACTCGTACACACACGCCCGTCATCGCGTGTCCGTCTCGGGAACGTCCTTAACGGGCGCACGTTCGAAATGCCTAAATAACACGATGACGGACGTGCGTACACAACGGTGTGCCGCGCACGGTCTAGTTTTCGTCGGGATTCGCCAAAAAAACGGGTACACCCCGCCGCCGCGCCGCTCGTTTTCGTCCGCGCAAGTTACATACGTATGTTATTATTATTATTGTCGTCGTTCGCGGTGCTTTTTTTTCGCTCGTCTCTGTCCTCCCCGAAACAACAGATTTGGAAATACGATAAACGGGTTTGCAGTCGCGGGGCGCTGCTGCTCGTTAGTCGAAAAGTCCCGAGCCGAGAGTGGGGGAGAAGGAGAAGGAAAAAAAGGAGACTCTAAAAATTGTGATCCGCATTCAGACGCCGCGGCGGGCGGACGGAGACGGACGAACGAGAGAACAAAAAAAAAAAAAAAAAATGAAGAAAAAAGAAACGTTATATAATTGGAAGTTTCTTCCACAATACGAAGAGAAAATCGGAGCGACGACGACGACGTTTGTTTTTTTTTTCTCTCTCTCTCGTTTTTTCGTCTTCCCGTCAAACTTGGTGAATTTAATAATATCACCACGCGGTCCGCATTATTATATCGTATAGGTACTCGCATTTATATATATATATATATCACGTGATGTACGTACACGACGTGGGTACTTTCAAACACGACATGTGATAATTCTCCGACGGGCTACCGGGTTTACACGGACCGAATTTTTGCACCGCTCCTCGTTAAAATTGTTCTCGTCGTCGTCTGTCGTCCGGACCAGACGACGGCAATTATATACGAGTATGTATTATTACGCGCGTGCGTGCGTGTGTGTGTGCACGTTGTACAGAGTGCCGCCGCCGCATTGCAGCACGTTGTACGCAGGGGAATTTATTATAACGTCTGCCCTCGCAGGCAGCTAACCTAACCTAACCACCTGAGGTTGAGTTTTTCGATCGAAAAAAATAAAAACATTAATAATTTTCCAATCGATATTGCTCGAGCTAGTTATCGACGTACGACGACGTGTGCACACGACCCCGCGTGTCGAACCAACGATAATAATGATATTCCACTGATATTTGCACGGAATCGAATATCCGGAATCGACGATAATGTTCACCTCATAATACTTACCATATGTGTACTGTTTGATGAAAAATCGAATAATACGTCTTGTTTTGCGTGCGATGATAATACTGCTCGATATTCGATTGGATAGGAAAAATAAAAAAACGTAAATTATTAAATTATTATAAAAATACAATAATTATATTATACGTATTATTCGCATACGTGAGAGACAGTAAATCGCGATGACGAATAAAAATGATTAATTTTTTGTCGTTGTTTGCAGACGGCGGCGTGGCCGAAGTGATGAGCGTGGTGGACACGTCTCCTCCGGCGTGGTACACCTACTACCCACGACCCGTACCGGTAGCGGCAGCAGCAGTAGCGCATCACCATCACCATCACCCGCGCGACCCGTCCTGCAGCAGCAGCGGCGTCCCGGTCATGCGCGAGAAGCACTCGAGCCCGCGCAAAATGGTCGCCGCGCCCGCCGCGGTGGTGCCGTGCGTCTCGCCCAAACAGGGCGCCGTCTACCCGTCCGACCG
>OX402539.1:8382258-8536865 GCA_948098885.1 Drepanosiphum platanoidis
CAGCTGCCGCTCGCGCTCACGTCAAACGCGCACGTCTGTGGGTAGAAGATACATATTATATACGTATAATCGCATATTAGAAAACGGTTTCTCTATCGGCCAATAGAGTGCATTTCGCATTACCATAATATTTAAAACGCGCGCGCCGAGCAGGATGCTCTAGATTCAGCGTGTGTGCGCTGCAGGACGAAAACCGGTCGATGAAATCGTTATATACGGTTTGTTTTTTTTTTCTTACTTATACTTACACACACGCGCGTACATGTAAGTATGTATATATATATATCACATACGTGTGTGTGTGCGCGAGCGTATTTCTTCTTTTTTTTTTTTTTTTTTTCATTTTGACTTCTAGTTCGATAATATACGGTTTTCTCGCGAACCGGTTCCTCGGCGCTGCTGTTGCTGCTGCTGCTGCTGTGGCTGCCGTTGCCCCGCCGCCGCCGCCGCGCCGCACGAAATGAATAAAAAAAAAAAAAATTTGAAAAAAAATTATCGCTACTCGATAAAACGACGAATTTTGAGACGATTTTTTCCGATTTTTTTGTCTCCGTCTTTACCGTTCTCGACGGATGTCAATCGTCGTCGACCGATAATAATTTTGTAAATAATAATGATAAAATACATACGTCGTGAAAAAAACGTAGTTTTTTCGTTTTGTGTATCTAAGAGTTATACAATAAATTTCGATATCGTGTACATAATAATAATAGTATTTTTATCGATTTCCTCTCGCTTCGGGGTGTTTTGTTTGAGAAATACGTACGTGTACATACGGAATACGGTGTAAAAACGATAAAATCCAAAAAAAAATAAAACCAAAAAAAATATAAAAACAAATAAAAAACCGTTTCTCCACCGATATTGTTTTCACACGAGTCGAAATAAAATAACACTCGTCACGTCGTCGTCGTCGTCGTCGTATATTAATAATTACTACTACCTTTTCGGACGCGATAACAAAATATTACGATTGCGTTATGGTTTGGGGCTCGGAAGTCGATGACTTCAAAAACAAAAAAATAAAATAACTTTGTAAAAAGTTTGTAAAAAAGCGACTTGTTTATTATTTTATCGAGAAAAAATTATCGTTTACAATGACTATAAAATATTATATCGTATTTCAAATGGGTTTTATTAATTTTAGCGAAATTATTTTCGTAACACCGACAACCTTATGTGGTTTAAAAGTTAAAATAAGATTAAATCTTTTATTTTTCTTAATATTTTCACGTTCAATGACGTACAATAGTACGCGTAAAGAAGAAAACTTTGTTATATTTTAAAGAAAAAAAACGATTTGAAATTGTAAAAAAACATAATAAAATGATTTCGATAAAGCCAAACGTATAGACCGTTTTAGACGTTTAGACCGTTTAAACCAGTGGTTCCCGACCTTTTTTATTCTACGCCCACCTTTCTATATTTTCGAAAATCTCGCCCCCCCCCACCTTCTATAACGTGAAAAATATATCACTTTATATATTTACTTTACGAAGAAATTATATAAAATATCCGGGATGAATTCAATTTCATCGACGATAATAATAATTATAATTTTTCATATTTTCCCTACATTTTAAAATAAAAATAATTTAATCGATAAAAATTGTATTTCGTAATAACTGCTTGCGCCTCCCCGGCAATGTGTACACGCCCCCCCCCCCCCAGTTTGGGAACCAGTGGTGTAAACCGTCAGATTTTTAGATTAAAAAAAACGCATCGACTCCCCCGAGCCCCGATAATAACAAAAACGGGCGATATTTCATAATAATATGATTACTTGTTCGGCGGCAGACACACACGCCGCCGCCGCCGAGTGCTGGAAACGATCGCAACGTGCTAGTCAAAAAAGACGAACGTAAAAAGAAACGGCGGCGGCGGCGGCGATAAGGGTGATTTTTTTTTTGTTTTGATTATGACACGATATTGTCATAACATCATAATATATTATTATAATACATATTTTTACTAAAATAATATCATAACGACGATACGGTTCGTTTTTATTATTATAATATATTTTATTTTTTGTTACGCGCTATACTATTACCGTTTTGATTATTATTATTATTAATATTATAAAATGTTTACGAATAAATTATTCGATTAAGAGGAACATAATATTATTTTATTATATACAATTATATTATATTACGTTTTATATTATTTAATTAAAAAATCTAAATCCTTAAGTTTAATACGATTTATATACGTATAATATGATAGCGATATTTTATTTGATTATTATTATAATTTTTTTTTTTTTTTATCGAGATTTTCGGATCTCGTGTGTAAGTTACCAACTTAGTTTTATGCGTCTTCGTAATACTGTTGTCTATCGTATTTTATTTTTTTTTATTTTTTTTTTCGTGTTAATTTTTAATATTATTATTAACTTTTAAGATTGTTATTTGAATTTCAATATTATGATTGATGAAAACAACTCAATTTTTTTTTTTCTTTTTTGATTTCTATTAAGTGTTACGTTTAAATTTTTACTATGTAGCTAATAAAAACATATATATATATATGAAACCCGTTGAAAAATATACAAATATATATATATATTATATACATACGATTATTAAATTAATTTTGTGAACGAATTGGGTTTTTTTTTCCCGATGTTTTAGTGCGCACGCGCGTTCGACGTCGTCTAGTACACGACGACGTGTATTCTAAAAAAAACACACGTTAGTGTCATATCGCGTACGGCCGATTACGGTCGATTAGAAGTTTTTTATATTCGTCTCCGACCCTTCGCCTTTCTTCCAGTCCGACTCAACAAAGTCTCGTCTTGTGTACCGGTCGTTTTCACACGATTCGAGTAGAGGACGTATACAATGTCGCAGGACGGTGACGAAAAAAAAAAAAAACCAAACAGGTTGTCTTCTTTATCGCAAATAAGGCCTATCGCGTAGAAAACGATTGGGAAAAAAGAAAAAAACATTCCAAAGCTAATCACGGCGGCGCGGCGTATCTACGAAAACGGTAAGCTCCAGACGAACGCGGTTTTTGAAGTTTTGATGAGCTCGCGAGCCCATCACTCGTTTTAACAATATAATAGTCGTGCGTCGTCGTCGGTGTAAATAAAAACAACGATTTTATCGCGAGCCAGATATCGCATTAAAAATGTTATTATAAAGCCGCGTCCAGACCTGCAAGAAACATTTGTCAGAAACATGTGTCGCCATTCGACTCGGGAAAAATGCGACAATGTTTATAAACATAATATAGTCACTGACAATGTTCATTGACACGTCCAGACCGGTAAAATTTTGTCGATAAACATTTATAAATACACGTCATATTTGGTTATCCGTTCAGTTCACCTCGTCCGTCTGTTGTATGTATCGCATATTTTAACCTGTACATTTCTTTTGAACGGATATTTAATTTTTTTTTTTTCAATCAAATAATGGAATGGTCGAAAGAAAGCGTTTGTCATCTGGATCGATTTATATCATGAAAAAGAAATATTACGGGACCAAACTCAACCCGAGTAGAAAAATAAATTTAAAAAAAGTGGTGATGCGTGGTGTGAAATTTCAAAAATTCTTAATATTGAAAAATTAGAAGTCGACAAAAAAAATGAAAAACTTGATCGGCAATGTAAAACTAATTCACATGTGTCAATTCACAAATGTTTAGCAAATATGTTACTTTGGTGTGGACGCGCCTGTTTTTAAATTCTGTTGGTGACATTGTTAGAAACATTTTGTCGCCGACATTGTTGACAAAGTCGACGACAAATGTTTTGTTGGTCTGGACGCGGCTTAAAATACTGCAGTGTCGACGAGAAAACAGAGAAACGATACGCGTGTGGTGCGGTCGTTATGAATTCTCGCGAGACGACCGTTTCGCTTTACGATTTCCGAGAACTTTCGCAGGTCTGTAAACATTTTTCGGGCGATTTTTAATAATCGGCCGCGAATTTTGGAGAATTGTGATTATTTTCGCGATAGGAAACGATATAATAATCGTCGCCGACCCTCCGCTTTCAACGTTCCAACAGACAAACGAAAACAATCGTATTTTCGAAAACACCACGACACCGTGGCCGACGAAAAACTGCGAGCTCGTCGTTTACGTCCGTCCTATTTGTGTTTCTCCGGGCAAGTCCAAATGTGTCGCGTCAAGTACTGATTTATCAAACGACACAAAACGTACAAAACATTGTCGACACGATTTGCATAATAGTATATTCATATTGAAATATTGATCTCGAAAATATTTAATATTACACGTTATTCTGATTTTTCAGTCATAAAGCATGCAATAGTGTGTCGCCATAATACAAATGTTGAGAAACACTGCCCTAACGTTTCGTCGAGCATATCAAATCAAATAAAACTGCTCGTCGTTCTTGGCAATTCAATATTTATTTCAATGTTTTCGACCGACCTAATCTCGCGCGAGGGTTTTTCTCCGTTTCTTTCCGACCGAAAGACGAACAACACATTTCAAGACGTCGTCGTCGCGTCGACCTGCAAACGACATTGCTAATGACGTCGTTTTATCTACTCGGCGGACCTTTTCGAATCGCCGCGGCCCGAAGACGGAATTCTCGGTAAGTACTCCGACAATATTAATATAGTATAAATAACGTCGCGTTGCTCTTATCGGCCCCCGACCTTTCGCGGAAATCGAGAACGTTCGATCGCGGCTGCCCGCGAATGCGCCTCCGTAGTCTCGTCTCGTCCGTCGACGTTTGCGATCCTCGACGGTGCGTCTCGCGGGGCTCTCGCCGTCCATGTCGCTAGTTCGTCTAGTCCTGCGGCGTCCGACCTTTCTGGGCCACATTTTAATAACAATTCACTCGAATTCAATGATTAAATTTGATCGATTTACATATTTTCATCGTAATTTTTTACCTCGGCGAATAATAAACCAATGTGAAATCGCTTTTTTTTTTTCGCGAAAGTTCATTACTTTATTTGATTTTGTAGTTTTATATGCTTAAAATCGATTTTTTTCTCGTAATATACAATCAATCGATCGTTTTTAAATCAAAGTGAGGGCCGCATCGATATATCTACCTCGGGTCGGACACCCCTTGGTCTGTCCTTGTTTTCGTCCCCGCAGTTCGGTATCTTTCGCGCGTCGCCCGTCTCGTGTTTACCTCGTCTTTTATCTCGCTTTTGTGCCGTCGGTAGTCCACGTCGAAGGTCAACTCGTCGGCGGACTGTGCGTGTGAAGACGACGGATGATCGACCGGTATAGTTATTACTTATTATTATTATTATTTGTCTAGTCTGTGTTTATAACAATTATTGTTGATTATCGTTCTACGGCAGGGATGGCAAATAAGTGGCACGCGTGCTAAGGTTGGCACGCATGAGATTTTCGATGGCACTCGAATTTCACACATTATTTCCATTTTTTCATAATTTTCTACATTATAATCATTAATTTTGTATCAATACTGTGTTAATAAAAATAATTATGGCACGGCTGAAAATTTTTTTTTGAATTATGTCATTAATCGGCACGTTGAAAAAATCCTATTTGCCATCCCTGTTCTACGGTTTTGTTTCTTAATTATTATCATTATCGAAACAACTTTTGGTCATACTATTTACGTGCATTGTGCTAGTTAGTATTTACCATAATATGGTATTCAACACGGACGCGTCTATTTCGATTATAATACGCTGTTTTTCTATTGTTGTCATTTTGTCCAAGACCGTCCAAGCTAGCCGCGCCGGTGTTGCACCGGTGCAGTTGCACCGCCCGATGCACACGTCCTGCGCATGTACGGCGGCGATACAGCACACACGGTTTAAACGAATGCGCAATACCCACGTCGAACTACGCGCGTGTCCGTTTGGTCTCGTCGCGTGTGAAATATCATTGTCGGCCAAACGACTCGACAGTAGTACTTTATATTAAATATCTATAACGTTATACATATTATTATTATTGTGCGTATCGAATCGCGGCGATTTGTGAATGATTGCGCTCTAACGACGGGCGCGCGCCGTGTTTATTATGAATTTTTTTTTTTTTCTTTTCATTAAACGACCGATTAAGCGTCGTATATACACGTCGCGGAATATTAATTGATAGCAGACACGTATTAATTACACGCGTATTACGTTATCGCGTTACGACGACGTACGATAATATGTATAATATTATTTATGTGTGAGGTCGGATATGAATAAAAAAATAACGAAGAAAAAAGCCGTCCGGTCGGCGGCGGCGCGGCGATTCCCATATACAGGCACCGGTCTCTCTGTCCGCTTGTCTGGGGGCGCAACCTTTTGGGCGTATTGCAATTATTATTATTATATCAATTCGTTCGCGAAACCGATCGCGCGAGCGCATTATTTCGCGCGAAAACCGAAAGGATTATACTGCGACGGGTTATTTTTTTCCTTTTTCGCCGCCGACTTCTCGAAAACCACAAGGTGAATCACGTCGAGTGGACTCCGAGTGACGCGTAAAGGACACGATTTTAAATAATTTTTCATCTCGCGGTGAAAAAACCGTGCCCTAAACCATCTAAACTGTTCGCGCCTAGAAAAATTAATCACTCGGATTATTATTGTTCGGGGTGTCGTTTTACCACAAAAAAAAAAAAAACGTATAAAAATAAAGTTTTCGGTGATTATTTTCGACCAGATATTCTGCAGCATTTTCGCTCCGCCGAGTAGTTTTCGTAGTTTTCGTTTTTTTAAAAGTCGTCCGGCATCGAGACCGATCGGAAATTAAGTATAATTATTGTGCCGAGCCAAATACTCGAATAAAACATGGCCAAAACACTCGAACAATACGTAAGTTATTACTGCGATCGCGTTATAATGATTATTTTCGTCGTGAAAAAACACGTTTTATGTTTGTCCGTTTATATTTTGCTTCTCAACAATCGTCGGCAGTGTCTCGCAAAGTGTATCGAAGCGAACGTGTTTCGATTCGGTTTGTTCCGAAAGTCCAACGCGCTCGCTGATCACATTGTGTCGGGAAAAAGTCATTTAAAAGTCGTAGCTTTTTTATCGGAGCATAAAAAAATCGAGAAAAACAGCACTCTCCTCCGAGTGTTTTCCAGTCGGAAGATTTTATGGTAATATTATTCCGAGCGCGTAGGCATTCGAATACTTTATTATAATATTATTGTACATTAATTCAGCGACGAGCGGATGGATAACGCGCGGTGTTCCTTTTAATCGGGCCGTATAATCTAATTTGTCTCGACTTTTATTTATAAGTTTTGAACGAGACTTTTTACCGTTACGTTTTTACCCCGTACGTATAATATAATAATAATAGTCGCGTCGACTGATATTTTCTTCGACGAAACGGAATTTCAATTCAATTTTTTTCCATCGTTACTTTACGAAAACAATCACTAATACACTTTAATCATTTATTTGTTTCACAATCAAATCGGAAATTTTACAGTCACAAAAGGCTGTATCTTTTTATTTTATATAATATGTTATTTATTATATTTTTATTTACTCATACTAATTTGAAAATAGAGGCTGTTTATTTTTTTTGTTATTTATCGTGTTTGTTATTGTTATATTTAAAATGTATTTAGTAAAGAAAATAAACTGTTTTATTTATTGATTTTACTCGTTGTTATTTCAATAAAATACTGGGAATGGGAAATTATTTCCCGTTCCCTAAATCCCATGTCCGTAACGATCGTCGGGAATTTATTTCCCACTCATTTTTGGGTACTTGGATTAAAAAAAACGGTCAAGTATTTTTGTCATAATCCAAGATCGAATAAAAAGCAGCTCTGACAATTTGGCAACAAACAAATCGCATTTTTTTCCGTGTCCACAAAAGGGATAAATAATAGTGATAGTAAAAATGATAATAATAAAAATAATAACAATAAATAATAGTGATAATCGAAGAAAGTACAAAACAATAGTGATAAACTGATAACATATAATAACAATAATAAATAAAACAGTAATAAAAGTGATAAAGATGAATTTGGTCGGAGAAAAATCGGCGCGTGACGTCAGGACTTCGGTAGGACATGTGTCACTCAAAAAACTTATGCGCAGTCCAGTGGAAAGTGACAGTTGGACCACAACTCATGAATTCCCGGTCAGGTTAGGTACCAAAATATGTAAATTCGGGGGTTTTCACTCGTTTTTCGGCGATCGATTGGTCAGAGAAATGCAATAATAGTAATAATAAATAATAGTAATAATAAGTAATAGTAATAATATCGTCCGAAAATCGGAAAAAAGTCAAAGCCATAATAGTAATAATAAGTAATAGTAATAATCGTAATAGTAATAATAAATAATAGTAATAATATCGAAAAAAAATTCGAAATATAATAGTAATAATAAGTAATAGTAATAATAAATAATAGTAATAAAAAAGCCCTTTTTTTCCGTTTGTGAGCGGATAACTCGATAAGTACTCGGTGGATTTAAGTTTAGTTTTCACCAATGGATTCGCCAAGTCTCGGGGAAGGTTTTGAGCTATAGTACGTCTCGAAAATCCAACCCTAAGTGGGTTAAAAATGGAAAAATGTAAATCGTCGCGAAAAAAACCACGTCACCTCCTGAACTCCTGGTACCAAATTTTCGATTTTTCGATTTTTTTCCGTTTTGCAGTCAAAATAATAGTAATAATACATAATAGTAATAAAAAAGCCCTTTTTTTCCGTTTGTGAGCGGATAACTCGATAAGTACTCGGTGGATTTAAGTTTAGTTTTCACCAATGGATTCGCCAAGTCTCGGGGAAGGTTTTGAGCTATAGTACGTCTCGAAAATCCAACCCTAAGTGGGTTAAAAATGGAAAAATGTAAATCGTCGCGAAAAAAACCACGTCACCTCCTGAACTCCTGGTACCAAATTTTCGATTTTTCGATTTTTTTCCGTTTTGCAGTCAAAATAATAGTAATAATAAATAATAGTAATAAAAAAGCCCTTTTTTTCCGTTTGTGAGCGGATAACTCGATAAGTACTCGGTGGATTTAAGTTTAGTTTTCACCAATGGATTCGCCAAGTCTCGGGGAAGGTTTTGAGCTATAGTACGTCTCGAAAATCCAACCCTAAGTGGGTTAAAAATGGAAAAATGTAAATCGTCGCGAAAAAAACCACGTCACCTCCTGAACTCCTGGTACCAAATTTTCGATTTTTCGATTTTTTTCCGTTTTGCAGTCAAAATAATAGTAATAATAAATAATAGTAATAAAAAAGCCCTTTTTTTCCGTTTGTGAGCGGATAACTCGATAAGTACTCGGTGGATTTAAGTTTAGTTTTCACCAATGGATTCGCCAAGTCTCGGGGAAGGTTTTGAGCTATAGTACGTCTCGAAAATCCAACCCTAAGTGGGTTAAAAATGGAAAAATGTAAATCGTCGCGAAAAAAACCACGTCACCTCCTGAACTCCTGGTACCAAATTTTCGATTTTTCGATTTTTTTCCGTTTTGCAGTCAAAATAATAGTAATAATAAATAATAGTAATAAAAAAGCCCTTTTTTTCCGTTTGTGAGCGGATAACTCGATAAGTACTCGGTGGATTTAAGTTTAGTTTTCACCAATGGATTCGCCAAGTCTCGGGGAAGGTTTTGAGCTATAGTACGTCTCGAAAATCCAACCCTAAGTGGGTTAAAAATGGAAAAATGTAAATCGTCGCGAAAAAAACCACGTCACCTCCTGAACTCCTGGTACCAAATTTTCGATTTTTCGATTTTTTTCCGTTTTGCAGTCAAAATAATAGTAATAATAAATAATAGTAATAAAAAAGCCCTTTTTTTCCGTTTGTGAGCGGATAACTCGATAAGTACTCGGTGGATTTAAGTTTAGTTTTCACCAATGGATTCGCCAAGTCTCGGGGAAGGTTTTGAGCTATAGTACGTCTCGAAAATCCAACCCTAAGTGGGTTAAAAATGGAAAAATGTAAATCGTCGCGAAAAAAACCACGTCACCTCCTGAACTCCTGGTACCAAATTTTCGATTTTTCGATTTTTTTCCGTTTTGCAGTCAAAATAATAGTAATAATAAATAATAGTAATAAAAAAGCCCTTTTTTTCCGTTTGTGAGCGGATAACTCGATAAGTACTCGGTGGATTTAAGTTTAGTTTTCACCAATGGATTCGCCAAGTCTCGGGGAAGGTTTTGAGCTATAGTACGTCTCGAAAATCCAACCCTAAGTGGGTTAAAAATGGAAAAATGTAAATCGTCGCGAAAAAAACCACGTCACCTCCTGAACTCCTGGTACCAAATTTTCGATTTTTCGATTTTTTTCCGTTTTGCAGTCAAAATAATAGTAATAATAAATAATAGTAATAAAAAAGCCCTTTTTTTCCGTTTGTGAGCGGATAACTCGATAAGTACTCGGTGGATTTAAGTTTAGTTTTCACCAATGGATTCGCCAAGTCTCGGGGAAGGTTTTGAGCTATAGTACGTCTCGAAAATCCAACCCTAAGTGGGTTAAAAATGGAAAAATGTAAATCGTCGCGAAAAAAACCACGTCACCTCCTGAACTCCTGGTACCAAATTTTCGATTTTTCGATTTTTTTCCGTTTTGCAGTCAAAATAATAGTAATAATACATAATAGTAATAAAAAAGCCCTTTTTTTCCGTTTGTGAGCGGATAACTCGATAAGTACTCGGTGGATTTAAGTTTAGTTTTCACCAATGGATTCGCCAAGTCTCGGGGAAGGTTTTGAGCTATAGTACGTCTCGAAAATCCAACCCTAAAGGTGGTTTAAAAGGGTTAAAACTGGAAAAAAATTTCCTTCGAGTCTAATATTTGGTCAATAGTTTCGTATTGTATACTGTAGAGACCCCCGAGAAAAGGGTTATCGGATAAATTCAATTCCGAAGGGGTTGAAAAGGGTGAAAAAACAATTGTCATAAAAATAATGGTAATTGTGATTATTTATTCAATAATGAAATTAATAACTGTTAAAATAATAATAATAGTTACAAATATTTTAACGGTTATAATAATAACAATAATACAAGTGATAATAGTGATTATAACAACAACAATAATAACAATAACATTAATAATCTTTGTTTTATTCGTCGAAAAAGAAACGTACTGCTTTTCAATGGCCGTCGATAAGGCACAGGGTCGTCAAACATGAAACGTTGCTGGCTTAATCCTTTGTTTTTTCCACGGTCAATTGTTCGATGCTCTGTTCGAGGGGAGACACTTAACGCGGTGTGTGTGTGTGTGTGTGTGTGTGTGTGTGTGTGATGTTGAATGTAAACTGAAATAATTAATTTATAAATATATGTTCAAGTTTAAAATCGAGCAAAATTTAAACAGATAATTTTACAAACAGAAAAAAAAAAATTAAAAAACATGGACGATATAATGAACGATAATTTCAAATTTTTAATCGGTCAGAGATAGATAACATTTTTAACTTTTAAAACTCGAAAATTCGATATGAGATTTCTTACAAATCGACCCTATTATTTCAGTATAAAAATATCGAAAATACATCGTTTTTTTTTTTTTGCCATAAGCGTTTGAAAATTCGAGTTTTGATAAAAATACGTAAAATTATTACAAGTCGTGTGTTGGAAATGTAAACGAATGACATTTTTACCTGAAATGATATTATTATTATTATAACATAGGAAGTTGGAAATTTTAATGAACGTCCGAACACGTTTTTTCACGATTTTTCTCCTTTCTTCGTTTCGACGAACGCTAAACGCGAGCCGATTTTCGTATCTAATATCAAATTGATCGCCTCTCGAATCGTCGCCACGACGTCGGACGCGCGCGCGCGCGCGTTCGCGAATCTATTTATTTATTTATGTGTATTTTCTCAACGCGTACCTAATAAAAAAAAAAACGTCAACCGTCGTCGAACGGGAGGACAGTTCGCGGCGGCGGCGGCGACCGGACGTTCGTTTTAATTAACATGCGAGACGATTATTAATAATAAAATGGGGGGGAAATCGGTTCGCCGGAGTCCAAGAGTAGGTACGCGCGTCGGCCAGCGAGTGACCACGTTCGTAACGTCTCGCGTACGGTAAAAGAAACGGTCGTAGCCGGAAGGTTGTGTTCCACGGCGTTTATCGGTCGTAAAAAAAAATAAAAAAAAAACGGTCGGGTCGTCCGTTCGCGTGCAGAGCAGAGCATGATATGCGTAATAATAATAATAATAATAACGATCGCAGCGTTACAAATAACGCCGCTAAGTCCGTTTATGAGGTGTGTACCGGCAATAAATTTCGCCGCGGACGACGATCGTAAATTATCCGACACACACGCGCGCACTCGTGTCGAGTTAGGCGCGTACATTTGAATGTGCGCGTTTTATACATAAACACACACATATATATATATAATTATACGGTCGGCGCGGCGCTTTTTCTTTTTCTGCATCCGCCTGCAAGACTTGCAGCAGATGACGCGTGGTGTGCAACGACTGCATGCACCGGCGTGGGTACGTCGTCGTCGTCGTCGTAACACTTCGACTTTGTAGAGACCGATTTTCTACGCTCATTATAATGGTTCTTCCCTTTGAATTTCGGTTTGGTTTTATCCTTTGAAGAGGATCGCGAGCCCTCTCGTGCCGATAAATGCAGGATATCAAACCGTTCTTCGTATACGAGTTTCTATGAGTTTCAATTTTGTGTTGTCAACTCAAATACGCATGAATTTAGTACGATAAGTACCTACTACTTGTCTTCTTTAATAAACTGTCGAGATATTATGTTTCCGAGTCCCAAGTATTATCGTGTTCCCAGTGGTTATCCGATTCCGCCGACTGTCAAACTCGTCGTTTGACGACAACGTTTCATTATTGTTATTCTTGGCTTTGTTCGATTTGAAAACTGCCAGGGCGGAAATTCGACATCCGTTACGCGCCAGACGGAATCATCAACGTTTACGCAGGCAGACACGTAGGAGTGATTTTTACTATTCTCAAACGTTTAATATCATGTCGCGACTTTTTTATTATATTGACGTAAAAAATAAGGCGCAATACATAATATAATTTATATACATACGACGACGACGGAGCAATAAACACAATTCGCGAGTAAAAATGTATTTATGTGTTATGGTATAATTTATTTTAATTTATATAACTGTTAATACACTTTATTCATACTAATATGATATAAAGCGTAACGTATAGAAATAATTGTACGATTTATATACATTACTAGAGCTAGGATTTTAATGACCTAAAAAATACACAAAAACGCACTAAAAAAAATGCAAAAATGACCTAAAAACTAAAAAAAATGCTTAAAATAAACAAAAATTAGTTAAAATACACAAAATGAACGTAATATTTGTAATATTACGTAAAAATGCAATAAAATGCAAAATAAAAATTACATATTCTACATTGTTATATCACGAAACAAACTTAGTTTTTGGTTAGAATTGTATAGCACTTAAAGAAAAAAAATGCAAAAGTCACCAAAATCCTATACATTACGTTGTTCGCGCGTTCTCCTTTTGGTGGATTTAAATTGTGGAAAATAAATCTTAAAATTGCGGCGTAATTTTACTTGCGTTATTTATTATTGTTGTTTACGTGTATTTTTCATCAAAGTCACCGACGTGTCTGTTATTTACTGTCGCGAATTCCAGGACGAACCCAATATCCAAACATTCTATCCGCACAATACTACCGTAACGTCCGCAACGCGACATTATCTCGATTATAACGCTTGGTTTGATCTTATTTTCGTCAAATCGATTTCGAGATTTCGTCGTAAGCACACGACATATTTCACCGTCGAAGTTTAGTTTTTCATTTTTTCGCGATTCAACGGTCGTTATTTAATGGCGAGTCGTCGTAAAATATAACGTGTATATTACGTATTTTCCACGCGATCGCATCCTATCCGGTCTCGGCTGGTATATTGTTGTTATAACATAGTATATCATAATAAATTTGAACCGCGATTTTTGACGTAACGTTGTTTGGCAACACGAATTATAATAATTTAAGGTTGTCCGTCAACCGCGATCGCTATTGTTCCACCAACACGGATCGGCGGCCGGCGCGAGAACGTCGTCGTGGAAACAATACGTTTGGACGATAATAATAATGATTTGATAACGTCGGTGTCAATGGGAACCCGCGGCTGGAACAGAGACGATTGAGTTGTGTATTTTTCACGTTATCGTATTATTGTCAGCATATATATAAATGTACGAAAACATAATGGAACGATAAAAACGCTGGTATACGCGCGCGTGGAAAACCGAGACGGCGAATAAAATATATATATATGTAATATTATCGTCATTGTGTCTCGCGGAAAAAAATGCCTGCGCGATCCTGCCGTAAAACATCACGGCCGAAACGCGTTTCGTTATATAGATTATAATATCGTTGTTATTACCGCCGTCGTCGTCGTGACGAAATCCTTCGGCTGAAAGTAAAAACGCGCGTATTATTATCGTAATTATTATTATATTGTACGAATTCAAAGTAGTACGCATTTTTGGCGATCGATATTGTCCATAGGAGGAGTCTCGACGCGCAGTATTCGAAACAAATTCGGACGAAACACTTGCGAAACGTTGCAGTTAAACCCAACCGAAAGGACGTGGATATTTATTTAGCGTATGGAGTAACATGCATTAGACCGATAAAACGAGATAAAATATTTCGCAGTATAAACAAATGGCGCGGCAAATCAATATTTTCGGTATTATAGTTTGAATTCGAGTTTCTCCGGCCGTCGGGCAAATGTAGGAGGGGTTGTGAGAGAGTCTGGGTCCTCGATAGGGCACCTGTAAAAATCGAGAAAAAAAAGAAAACTTTACAATCGTCAGACGTATCGCCGCCAGACACCACCATATAATAGTTTTCGGTAATTATTCGCTGGCGGAGGCACTTATATCCTTACGACGCACGACGCGGCCATACGGAACGCGCGGCGTATAATAACGGCGTACAACATTATCACGTCGTTTCCCGAAACGACGACTGGCTCGAACGCTTGTACAACAATAATAACTATAAATACGGCACTGGGTCGTAAAAATCTGTTTCGTCTCTGCGGCGGAGGCTCGACGACGACGACGACGTCTTCGTGATTTATGGCCGCGGAGTAGTGTTTTTTATCATTATTATTATTTCTTTTTTTTCTTTTTTACAACTCGTCGTAATCACGTCTCGCGGTGATATTCGCGCGCTGTGCCCGCGTGCCGCCGGAACAGGACCATAATAATAGAAATATTATTATCCTTCGTCATTTGCCCGCGTATATATATACGTATGACGCGTGTAATGTCGTCGCGCGAAAGCGTTCCCAGAGCGAAAAAAACGCGCGTCATTTCATTATCTCGAGATGATGATATTATATCTGGCCGAGTTTATTTTTTTTCTTTCTAGCGTAAACGCGCGCGCCGAGTAAGCGACGACGACGACGTGACTCTTTTTCTACGAATATAACCTATACGACGTATATTATGTACGATAACAAAATATTATTAAATCACTTTTAATATAACAAATTGAAGTACTTAATAATAATTTAAAAAAACGGGATTCTTTTAGCCACATTTCACAACAATTATTAAATTTTTAATTGAAAATGATTCGCAAAAAAATTTATAAACAATGATAACGGTTACTACGGTTACAGAATAGGTAAATTTTTAAAAATATTCGTGGTGGGCCACCCTTGACACCTAGGGGTTTAAAAAATAGTTTATGTCCTATTCTCAGAGCTACCAAATATATACAAAAAAATGTCATGAAAATCGGTCGAGCCGTTTCGGGGGAGTTCGATAACAAACACCGTGACGGGAGAATTTTGTATTAGGTTATTAAAAATAGGTCTTGCCTGGAGTATATTATGTAAAATAATAGAAAAGTGGTTAGATATTTACGACCGGTTTCGAATGAAATTCATCGTCAGCTTGGTAAAAAGCGCACTGCATACGAAACGAAACGAAAGAGTACAAATGAAAATACGTTTTTTACGTAGAGATAATTAGTTAATAATAAAGAATAAAAGAGAGGTTATATTTTAAATTTACAAAGGATAGAGGTTTATTTCTTGATTTCTTAAAAAAGATATTGAAAGAAATGCATGCGATCGACGACGGCGACGACGTAATCGGATTTATATATTAGGACGTTTTTTTTGTAATAATTAAAAAACCGGAAAAATCCGAAATTTCAGATTCGCTCGTGCTTATTCGAAACGCTCATTTTGTAAGATTTTTTCGCTTTTTCGTAACGTGCGCGCGTGTTTTTTTCCTCGTTTTTACCGTTACTGCGGCGCGAAAACTCCAATCTGTAATATACTGTAATCCGTCGGCCGGATTAGGTTACACGTCGTTAAAGTCACTCGCAAAAACGCGCGCGCTTACCAGACCGTTTGTCGGGATCGTTTCCATACAAACGTGTCGTATACGAAACAACATCGGCGTCCAATAAAAGTTTATTTTTATACGCGTCGTTTTTCCGCAGCACATTATCCACGTGCATAATATTAACGCGCACTTTTTTTTTTTTCATCTCTCTTTACCATCGCGATTACGCGCGCGCCGGTCTTTGCGAGATGTTTTGACACGTCGCGCGTCCGTCCGTCGTAATTGTACGATTATTAATTGTTATATTAATAGGGCTCGGGTCTTAAAGCAAATGCTTCTTTTTATATTATATTTACGATAGAAATCTAATTTTCATACATAAATTCGTGTTTCACGTTAATCTGATTCCAAGTAAACGAATTTATTTTTGCTTTTTTTTTTAGTGTAAATTCCTTTTTTTGCTTTTTTATTGCTTTTTTCAGTCGTTCTAGCTGTGGAATTTTCATATGTTTCTTGTGCTAGATTGTTATGCGTTTCATCAATCGAATTTAATTATCTCGTGTTATAGAGCGTTCGTTTTCAATGTATAGAAAACATCCTGTCAGGCAATACAGAGTCAGTTTCACTTTTGAAAATCTTGCCAAATACACGGCAGTGAATTCTTTTTTTAATTTAAATCAATTTTTCAACTTTTTTCTATTCAGTTTTATAAAATTATAACTAATTTATGTTAATTTTTAGTCATGCTTTTTTGAAAAATAAATATGCTTCATTTTTGCTTTTTTTCGTTATTTATTATCCGAGCCCTAGTTATTATTATTCTTACACATGGCGATTTGTATCGTCTGCCGAGGTTTAATTAATTTTCATTTTTTCCCCTCCCCGTTATTCGACGGCTGCCGCGGTATAATTTGTTGTCCGGTCGGTCTCGGAGCGTAGCAAATTCGTTGACTTCTGTCTGCTATTTACTCGATTCCCGCATGCTTTTCACGCCGCGTTTCTAATATTTACACGCGCACTTTATCTGCTTTTATAAATACTTTTATGTACGCAACGCACCTATAGCTCGTTGTTCGGTACTTTTTGGTATAATCGCGACGAACGATTAAACGACATTGCCGTCGCTTCAAAGCCTCGGAACCGACTGAATCGTATGTCGACGATCGCCGTGAACATATTATATTTTTCCGCTGTATCACCGAAAATTACATCATTGTCCGTAGCACACGCCCACTTTTAATAATAACCAGGGCTAGGATTTGTATGCAACAGCATGTTTTTTTTTGCGACTTCTGATTATTGATTTTGTCAGTAATGTCCACGAATCACCTAATGATGAAATAAATGGCGGTGTTTTTATTTTGCATGTTTTTGCATATTTTGGATGAAATGCATATTAATGCATATATTGAATAAAATGAATATTATTGCATATTTCGATTATAAGAATGCGAAAAATGCATGTTTTATAGTATATTTCGACATCATGTGACGTTGAACGGAGCTTCAGTCAATACAAAGCCATACTACGATCCAATCGCCGATAATTCGTTTTCGAAAATTTAAAATAATATGTGGTCGTTGCATGTAACACACGTAGTGAATGTGAATTATAAATTTTATTTCTAAATTATTTTATTTTATTTCTCAATTATATTAAGACAAAAAGCCAACCACTGATGTATTTCAATAAATAAATATTTTTTTTTAACTATATTTTTGTGTTTATCTTATAAAAATTTAATTGTATATTTTTGCATATTTTGGTAAATATAATGCATATTTTACAATTTTTTATTGCATACAAATCCTAGCCCTGATAATAACATATGCAACGTTGCACGTATGAACTGCACTCGCGGGCGGCGGCGTCGAATAGTTTGGCCACCGTAATTCGTCGGCCGCGGGTGCGCGCGTGTATTATAATATTTCCCTTTCGTCGTCTCTCTCTCTTTCTATACGACTACGACGTCGGACAACGCACAGCCTTGGACAAAAATATTTACACGATTCTCGCACACGTCGTCGTCGTCGTCGTGTAATATACTACAAGCACACATTATATTAATATATTCGGATAGTGTTTGATATCTGGTTCCAATTATCGAGGTCGTTTGGCGCGGCGCGATGGGGCGTATAGATGCGCGTCAGAGACGGACAGAGAGAGAGAGAGAGAACTCGGCGGAGAAAAAAAGAAATTTATTTCGATTTTTTTTTAATTACGGCAATCGCATCGAGGTAAAAAATAAAAATAAAATAATATCTCGCACGTCGCGGTCCGCCGTAGACTGGACTCGACGCGCGTTAACGGGACAACTCTTCAGACGTCGACGACGACGACGACGACGACGTATATCGATCTCCGTCGAAAACAACGACGTATTTATGCGTATATTATTCGGATGATGCTGCTATTCGCAGGAGGCGTATTTATCGGATTTCCGTGATCCGGGTACGAATATTTATAATACGTATAATAACATTTTTCTAATCTACCGTGGCGGCATAACGGTCTCGTTTTTATTATCGCGATGTTGCACACACGTCGTCGTGTAATATAAGTATATTATAATATTATGTACTAAAAAAATATGACGTACACGAGGGGGGCGTAACTCGAACGTTTTTTTGTTTTTCGATTGAGACGAAACAAAATTCGTCGATTTTCTCTGATCGCTCTTTGTCGATTCGTTCCCAGTCGAATATTCTCTCAGTCGAAACGAAATCGACTTGGCCCCTTTACTATATAAAATATATAGTTATACGTATAATCGTCGTAGATTTTAATATCGGACGTAAAACGGAATCCGTGTGCGGCGCGTGCATAAAACTTTCAATTACGTAACACAATTCGTTTAAAACATACGAGTTATATATATTATATCTTTATATTACCGGCCGGAGAAGTCGTTTAGAGTAAATTCGCTCGTCGAGTCCAATTAAAGTATATAGTAAAACATGAATGAATTGATAAGTATATATATATGTGGCCTATTATAATATATAGTGTATTATAAAACCAATGGTAACACGTCCGTCTCATTTCGATCTCGTATATTAAAATAATAAAACGCTCGTTAGTCTTGATTAGTGATAATAACACCACACTTGACCTAGCCTATATGATCACGCATATAATAGGTACGAACACTATAAGAATCGGGCGATGAAATCAAACGGATAATACTCTATATTATAATGATGACGCCGCGTCATGTTGTCGATCGATCGATTTTCATCGATAGATTATTGCCACGACTAAACGCACTATTAAATATCCATGTATAATATTATTGAACCGTATTATTACTTTATTCGCGGAAAAGGCTTGATGGAAGCTAATGGAATTTTCAACCGACTTGTGTAGGTCGTTCCCGCGTCTTCCGATTTCCAATCCGCGACCCGACATTTGAAATTATTCAAACTCCTAGCGCGCGAGGTGTGTGTGTAGACGGTGCCGAAAATCATATCATTTCACCCGCATCCCCGTTGTCGTTTACTTAAATAATATCGAAAGTCGTCGTCAGTGATTTATAATTTAGCGAATACGGAACGGTGACAGACGAAATCGTTTCGATCGCTATGACATAATGTTATTAAAATACGTATTATACATACACAATTGTACGTTAACAAAATTGAAGTTGTATTATAATTGCATATAGCCGACACGTTTGAACGATTACTATGCAAAATACTTTGACGTTTCTGCCGTTATCGGACGGACAGCGCGTGAAATCTCATCTCACACACACACATGACGTACGTTTTTATTATAATCGTTTTATTATGTTATTAATGCAAAGACTCCGAGATTCTCTCGATGTATATAGTTTGAACTCGCTCGCTCGCGCCGCCGCGCCGTGTCTTTTATGTGTTATTTAAATTTCGATTAACTTCTCACGACACAATGTCGTGTTTTACCGAGTACATAACTTTATGTACATTTACTTTGCACTCGGTCCGGGGTTGTGACTCGTAAAGGACATGTCGTCGGGCCGCGGGATTTCCGACGATCGCGGTTGTCTTCGATCCGTCACTCTCGGCGGGGAGGATAATCGACTGTAAAATCGTTACGAAACGAACGTGTGCTGCGAGTATTTATTATTATTGTTGTAATAACTTAAGGACATCTCAACTGTCTCGCGTGCTGTTTTTCGTGCCTCTTGCCGTCCGTCGCTCAACGTAATGTTATTATAATATTATATTGTTATCGCGCGCGCGTGTGTTTTTCGCAACGCGATCGACGCGATTGACGTTAATCGAAATCATCTGTGCGACGACGTGAGTGTGTATATAAATGAAAGTATATAACCTACGCCTTTATTCGCGCGCGTCGTATCGACGACGAAACGTCTCGTATTCGTGTCGACGACGACGCGTTTTAATTTCGGGCCCACGTAATAAAAACGATTCGTAAATCAGACTGCGCGGAGATGGTAAAATAATCGGGGCATCGGGTTTTGAGTTTTTCGAATTCGATTCGTGCAGTGTTCGTAACCTGGAATAGTTTTCGAGTACTGAAATTAGAAAATCGAAAAAGAACGTCGTCGTCGGTTCGATCCCAATCTCTTAAAAATCAAATCGAAAGTTTCACATGTTTAAATATAGAACGGCACACGCTACGTTATCGTTTTGCGATAAATCGATAACAAATTAAAATAAATCGTAAAAAAACATAATAATTTTCATTATTATTTGGTCATTGTGTATTTCGAGTTTTTATGCATACGTATATCGTTTGCACGACAACGGAGAAAATGCGCTTAATATAATATTGTTCGACGACTTTTTAGTTTTGTACATTCGAAAACCGAACGCGCATATTCTCTCCTATTCGTACACCTCATTAAAAATCGATCGACTTCCCTTAACCTTGCACGTTAATGTAATTTCTAATATACATAATATTGCATTGAACGCTCGGAATACATTACATTGCAATTATATTTTTATAATTTTACGATAACATTAATTACTTAAATACCTATATAACTAATTAATATTAATTTACCTAGCTCCTGGCTGTAAATGTATTTAAAACAGGAGCAAGGATAACCGTACGGGTAACGCGTGTGTGTGTGTGTGTGATGAGTGATAAAATTGTCTCGAGTATAGTAATAATTCTATTTTTAATTTTCTAAACGTTTCGCAACGGACAACAAACATCTATTATATTGAAATATTATACGATAGGGTGTGAAGTGGGCAAGAGCTACGTAAACTTGGCCCCTCCGATTCTCGTTTTTCGAGTTTCCCGGCGAATTACGATTGATTTGCAATAATTATGCACTCGCAACTCGTTTGAAATCACATATAGGACGAAGCGAGGAGAAGGAGGAGACCTCTTCGCGCGCACGTGTGTTAAATTCGTATTTCCCGTCGAATCGTCACCAGGCGGGGTGTAAGATTTTCGCCGCGACGTTTTTCAACAAAAAAAAGTCACGTTTCAGCTATGATGAGAGTGTTGAAAACCTCTTTTGTTTTTATGTTATTAGTCGGTACGCTCGCGGACAATGTGACAATCTCGTTGGCCTGCAGGCAGATTTGACCTTAAAGTCCGCGTTTGTACTTACAGTATTCACCCTTTACATAATCCAATTAAATCGTTGAAATTAATGTAGAAACGCGAGCAGATGTCGAACGATAACGATGTGTGTTGGATGTGCAATCGCACGGCGGCGGCGCGGCGGTTACGCGGTAAAAATCGCAGTGTGCGCGCGGCGACATTGAAAAAAACCAAACTTATTACGTACAATGTCGAGCGAACAAAAAAAAAATGAAGAAAAAACAAATCGCGCGCGTCGCGCAGGTGGATCCTTATTGGCTATATACTCATCATGCGAAATAGTGGCTGGTTTTTTGCATAGTTGGTGTTGCGTTTGGGTAAGGAAAAAATAATTAATTGACGAGAATGAAAAGATGGAACTTTAAAGTTGATTTGGGCCAATAGTTCAGGAGAGTCTACGAGGCCATCAATAAGACGTCTGAGGAAAATCGAATTAGCTTCCAATCTCCTGTCGGCTAATGTATATTCATGCCAAGTATAATTTTGACACCGTTTTGCTCCAAATAAACATCATACACAAAGTACGTAATAAAATATAAAGGGAACGCGTAGACACGTGTGGGTTTTAGCGCAGTGCGAAGGAAAAGGGAAAGTATCGAAGGAGGAAAAAGGACGCGCGTTGTTTTCGTCCCTGCGAATCGCACTGACGTGCTAAAAAAAAACACTGCCGGACGCGCGATTCGACCTACTAAATATCGATTTATGCGATTCGCACGTATACGTATATCTACCGGTGTGTACGGCGGCGCGCCGACCTGTTATAGGCCATTACGCGAATGACAGTTACATAATTTTTGTCCGAATACGAACACCTCGTCGTCGTCGTTACGTGTAATATTTCTCACGTTTAGAGTGGCAACAAAAAAAAAAAAAAAGTACAAAGCGTTTTACTTTATTTGGTCTTTAAATAAAATATAGTGGCTGTGATTTTTTCGTCGCGCGGCATTGTATACGAATGAAAATATACGATCGATAAATTATAAACGGGACGCCCGTAACGGCTCAATAATAACAGCGGCGGCGACGACGACGACGACTGCTTTCCGTCGATGACGAGGGTGATAATAACGTTACAACTACCTGTTGTAATAAAACGGTTGTCACCCGCCGCCGCCGCCGCCGAAGTGAAATCGTGATCGGAAACCACGCGAGTTCGTGAAATACCGCGTGCGTTTATATTATTATACGCCTACGCGCGTGCATGTGCCGGCTCGTTGCGGGTATTTATAATGCGGAATAATAACAATTATTATTACGTCGGACGGCTACCGTGTGCGGGTCGGGAGACGCGAATGTGCGTCGCAAATGTTTAGCTTTTTTCCGCCCCGAATCCGCCGATTGGAAGAAACTCGGCCGGGCGGGTTTCGTGTACATTTTTTAAAGTCATTTGACTATTTGGATGATGCGAGTTGGAAAAAGTCACGGTCGAATCGGCCTTTGGTCTCGGCTTTCGCTCCGCTTTCCACACATTCCACTGTGTTTCGGGCTCTTCTTCGGCTCTAATATTTTCGATTCGACCGAACGGCGAATCGAGTACTTTATTTGTCGTTTAAGATTTTTGGACGATTTAAACCGCTGTTGGTTTCAGCGCGTTGACGCGTATAGTAATCGCGCCAAAGGACATACAAAAATCGGACGTTTTTCCGCGCGTTCCGGCCGACCAATCTATCGTACTATACTCGCAGTTTCTTCTTCTTCTTCTTCTTCTTCTTTGGCTTTTACGGGCCATTTAGGTCCGTTGCCGCAACAACTACTTGCCTCCATCTATCTCTATCTTGTGCTAGTTCTTTTCCGTCATTCACTCCCAGTCCCGATGTGTCTTTTGTAATCCTGTCTTTCCACCGCTGTCTGGGTCGTCCTCTCGGCCTTCTTGTGTCCGGCTTCCAGTCCGTGGCCAATCCTACGGGACCTTCGGATCTCCACACATGACCAGCCCATCCCAGTCTACTACTCTTAAGGACTCCAATTATATTTGTTTCGCCATATACCTAGTTCTTCTACTTCTCGGTTTGTTCTTAATTCGAAGTCCCCCAGGGCGTTTCTTTTTGGCCCAAATATCCTTCTAAGAACCCATTGTTGAATACTCGCAGTTTATCGTCGTAAATAGAAATACATTATTATACTACGCGATATTGTTTTTCTCGTTTTTTTCTTCTTCTTTCGAGAACATATCCATCGCGCTTTTTGTCTCTTTCCGTGTGTATGTCGTACGCGTGCGTTGTGGTGTAGACGACTCGCTGCAACTCGAACTATATTATACGTAAGTCTCTGTGTGGAACGATGAAAAAACGCGCAAAGAAAGAAAGACGCGCGATCGTAATTTAAGTAGCTTTGACTCGTACGTATATAATATGATATATTATCGGAACGGTGTTTTCTATTCGGCGATCAAACGTTCGCGTGAAAAGTCACGCGATGTCGTGTTGTTTTGCGCGGGCAACATCAGTAATAATAGTACACATCCATACTATACTTGTTCTTAATCGATGAAATTATTATTTGTAATTTTCATGTGCACGGACGCGCGGGGTATCATATAATCTGCATCGTCTTTTGAGGTTAGGCTGCTGATTTACACGTAACCGTGTCGCGGCGGCGGTCGTTTTTCTTTAATTTTTCGGAAAAACTCGAATAGCATGACGTGGAGGTTCCGAGCGTAGTAGTAGTAGTAGTACACACACGACTAGTGCGTTCTATTTATTATACCTCCGGATAATAACACGTTATAAACTGCGCGTAAAAAAAAAAAAAACATCTTCTCGTGTTCGGCAACGTGCTCGTTAACGGACGAACGAAACGACGACGACCAACTGTTGTGTACTACAGAGCGATTCTTTGAACGCGAATCGGATCTCTACTGACCGTCGCAAAATTCAAAGTCGTATCAGAAACGAGAATAAAAACACAAATCGATCGTGTACTCTCTCAGGTAAACTACGATACACTGGTAAATGAATAATAATTAAGTATAGACTGAAAAATACGACCACTGTGTCGTGTGATGCGGTTCGCCGTGTCTCGCAACGAGAAAAAAAACACGACCGCAATCGGATTTGGACACATTAATTGGACAATTGGAGATAAGCATCTGGTTTTTTTCCCTCGGCGAATCCGCCGTACTCGTAAGCGCATAATAATAATAACAAAAGTAATGTTATAATAACGTATACGCCGCCGCGGCGCGGCGTCAAGGCCGAGACCGGATCGTCGTCGTCGTTTAATAATAATAATCGGTTAATTAATTAGTTTTACTTCAAAAAAAAATAAAAAAAATACGAGTAATCGTGTGAAATACGTACCACCAGTAGTAGAGGAGAAAACGCGCGCGTTTATTATTTGATATTTTTTCCGATTCGACGTGATTGCATTGAAATGCGCTCGAATATGGGTGGGTCCGTTACGATCGTTTTTTTTTTTCACTCTTCCATCGATACAATTAAAAATGTCTCGTTAACGAGCGAATTATGCACGCGGAGAAGGGTATAACGAGGAGCCGTTTCTCCGCGCGAGATCGCTTCGGATAGGTAATTAAAATTCACACAACAACAACAACAACAAAAAACAACCGCAAACTCGTAATATTAGAAAATGTAAACCGTCCATCTTATTATCATACGGATTCCTATAAATGCTCGTGATAATATTAAAAGTAGGTATGTAAACGCGGTGATGGCGAGCGGGACTGTGAGAGGCCTCTCCAGAAATTTCAGTGAACGGTCATGAAAACGGGATGACTTTCGTTAAAAATCTTAAACGATCCTCTGCTTTCGCCGCGAATCGTTTTTTCTCGAGAGCAACTACGACGACGGTCTCACATTTGAAATATCAATTTATCTTCGTCCTTCGTCTTCTTTTGTTTTTCGCTCTACTGAAATTAAAATAATATTAACGCGTGATAAATCATTTCCCATCGATTATTTATTTGTCGTTTATAGGTAATGAACTAATGAATATATTAATCGTTAATGTTATAATTTAAACAAAAAAAAACCGAAAGTCGCGTTTATTTAAATTATACTAACATATTATATGACGTAGTGTGCGTGTGTGTGTGTGAGTATAGTTATCGAAAGATTTTTATTTTATTTTTATTTTCAACGACGTGTCAAAGGACGAGAAGTCGGACGAGTCCTCCACGTGTGATTTTGACAATCGCAACACCCCTATAATATTCGAAATCTCGACGCACCTGCTGCATACCACACACGTCCGTTCACTTTCGACCGGCTCCGTGTACTCGCTTGACGAGAGAGATTCACGACGCACACGCACATACGTCTCGTTCAAATCCGCAACAAGTAGATACGATTTTAAAAACAATGAAAATCCTGCGTTTTCGCTCGCCTTTAAAAACTGCTCCCGTCGCTCCTGCGGTCATTCTACTCGTATAAAATATCGATCCTTTTCTCCTTCTCGTAATGTAAGTTTTCTTGTCGAATAAAATGTTTCACAATAATCGCATCGTTAATAAAAAATGACATCGACTCTCCGGGTCTATACTTTAATAAACTGACCGCGAGGTCTGTGCTAAAACGTAAATAATAAATAGGGCACGGATTTAAATGCTCTTAAAAAATGCATTTTTCCACAAAAACGACCTTAAAAATGAAAAAAAATCACTTAAAAAATTACATAAATTTTTTTTATACAATTTTTAATTGTTAATTTATTTTTCATGATGTCGTCGACTCGCATATATTTTGGCCGTAATTCACCGAACACGGGTGACGCTCCAAAGTCAATAATAAAAGGATAAAAACTGAATGGAATAATTTATTTTTAGATAATATTCTCGAATCGGATAAATTTGTATAGTATATCGAACATATTTAAAATGCATTAAAAAACCAACAAAACGACCCAATAATGCTAAAAATGAAAAAAAAAAAAAAAAACGCAATATATAAAGTTACGAATTATGTACTCGCGGAACGCATTGTGTAAGATCGACCGAAAAAATATGCACTGGAAAATTGAAATCCTTAATAAAATAATAATAAAAACCCCCGCGGGCACGTGGTTTTTCCGCTACGCGCTACGTACTCGACCCGACTCTCGACACACGAGTATATATTTATAATATGCAAATCGGGGATGACACGCATCCTCGTATTATATACGCGATACCGTATGTATATCGCGCGAGACTTGAATTTATTTCGTACACACATTCGCGTATATATTATCCAATTAACATACGTTACGTGCGCTCTCCGCGCGGCCGTACACGATATTATAATATTTTATATATACGTATATACGCGATGCTAATTATATACGCGCGTACTACGTATATGCGTGTACATGCACGCGTCCTGCGCACGGTTGTACTTGTAAGTATTATACATAATATAAATACCGTATATTGGAAGATATAGGCGAATCGAAATCCCCGTGCGAACCCGCCGTACGGACTAATTCGCGTACGCCCGTCGCGTGTAATATTATAAATACCACACAACAGCTGTTGTAATAATAATAATAATAATATGTAAGTAAATGCCGTTTGCGCGCGCGAGTATTATAATAACATCACGCGTCTATTATTACGCGACGAGCAGACGATATATAAAACTAGCACCCGAAACGCGTTTTCCAGTGTGTGTGTGTGTGTGTGGAGTGGACTACATTATTAAATTATACACGTACATATCGCGTCGGCTGTTATTGCATTATACCGCGGTATAAAAACGTATTATGTAAATAATATTTACGTACGCGCAGGCATTTCGTGGCATGTCATCATATCGTTTTTCCGTTTCTCCGATGATCGACGATCGGAATAAAAATAGAAAATTAAAACGTCATGTAATGACTCACAAAAAAGGGATAAAAGGGGATTGTATTGGTTGGCGGGGTTATTTTATTTTTGACATTACATTACGAGAATGCTCGGTCGTAGAATCTCGGCGCAGACCAGGTCAATTGTGTTGCTTGTCGATAATAATTTTAAACTCTTACCTTATCGACGTGGGATTTGAATAATGCACAAAACACAACGGGTTTGAAAGGTAGATGGCAAACTCAATCCAGCGCTCGCACAGACTTCGTATTCTAGATGCCTAGTCGCTCGCGTCCAAAGGTACAGGCTCTCAGCCTAATGCTCTACAGGCGGCTATCGCCACTCTGGGGTTGACTGGGTCCACTAGCGGGACTGGCTGGGCTAGGTCCACTGGCGGGACTGACTGGGCCCACTAACAGGACTGGACGGCTGTGTCATCACACTACTTCCTTATATAACCTATCACACACAAACGCCCATTGTCAGTAAAGGATCCCAGGGTGGTCAATCAGACTCGAACAGATGGTGTCGGCCTTCAAAAGTTTAATTGTTAGGGTTAGTCTCATTGTCGGTCACGTAAACGGTGGTTGTGAATAATGTTACATATGTCCTTTTATATAGCTGTAGTCCTTTTCTGACAAAGGTGCCATGTGTGAAATTACCGTTAGATTTATATTATTTGTGTCTGATGTCTGTGTGATAGATTTGATTAAATTGATAGATTTTTTTAATAACACTGTATCTGTATAACGTCGTGGTTTAACATAATCTTTGATGATGGTCACATCATTACAGTCATCAATAGGGTTCGGAAGTTGATGAATTTTGCATTTTTTTTTTTTTTGGAACGTTTTAGACCAGGGGTTCCCAACCTTTTTATCTTCGAGTACCACCAGCCACTTTTATAATCGATACGCGTACCACCTCGATTCTAAAACTAAATCGGTAAGCTTTGATAAATTAATATAAAATTGTATTAAATTGTATTTTTGTTAATTTAAAACAAATATTTCTAATGTTTTTTAGGTCATCAACTTCATACAGCCCTATAGTCATAAACGCGCGCGCGCGCGTATAAATATTACTCGTATTTCTTTACTGTTTGCGCGAGACGTTCGTATCTATATTATTTTATTATTCTCCTCGTCGTCGTCGTCCGAACCATGACAAAGTCCGCTCTGTAAATACGAACTCTGTTTTGTTTTTTTTTTTCGCAGCTAACCTCCGTCGTCGGTACCCGTATTATAGTATACACATAATATTATTACATCAGCCGCGCGACGTCGTACATTGTACTCGCATGCAGGTGGCACGTTATATTATATACCCTTTGCAATCGACAGTGCGAGTAAAACAGCTCGTTTTCTCGCGTTACAATAATAATATTATATTAAACGCAACACGTCAAATCGATTGTAACACTATATGCGAAGTGTATAATTTCGAAGCCACAAATGTGTGCATACGGAGAGAATATATTATTATTATTATTATGTGTACACGCACCGCTCGATGAAGATATCGACGCACGCGATGCAACGATCGCGTTAACGCGTGTGAAATGCATACATATTATACACTTTTTAATACGTACGCTGCAGAGTTCATTTACACCGCGCGTAATATCGTAACCAATGTATTTACGATTTTTATAATATCTACCGGGCCGCATCATATAACGCTCTTTTTTATTCCAACAATCGTTTCGCTGGCGTCAAAGTCTCCCCGGTATATGTGTAATATAATAACCGTCGGCGATTTCAAACGCAGCCCATTGTCTTATCAAATCGTCGTCGCCGCGAATAGCTCAATTTTCGAGTTGTCCGGTCAATACCTGCACACACGCGTACACACATAATATTATGTACTATTAAATTTATAACTTTATTAATATAAACCACTCACGCGCGTGTGTCGTCTGACAACGAATTATTATTATTACAGACCGTCTTCGAAGACGTCGTCGATAACTAGTCGTACCGGATCGACGTCGTCAAACTGGAAACAATACGATTGTGTTCTAGATCGTCGCGGCGCGTATTATTATTGTACAATTAAAAAGAAATTATCGACGAAAACGACGACGGCGACGGAACGAAACCTGGTGGCGTTGACAATACACGAAATACGCGTATCGCCGCGAGTCGGATGATGGGTTTTGTCGCGGAGTGCGTGCGTCCAAATAACTATAGATCTCGAATTCGAATGTCCTGAAAAACACGTGAACTCGAGATAAATTTGTTTTATTTGAAAACCGGATTATACCGAAATTAAAAACGTGTTTATATTCCGATTTCGGGGTGAATTTTTTTCCATCGTAAGAAACCCGTGAAAATAACGCCCCGAAAACGTCGAAAAGTACAGGGTGGGGCAGTGGTGAATCGGGCGATTTTAAAATAACTATAAAAACCCAACAAGTATTTTTTTTAACAAATACATATATTTATATATACAAAGTATATATAAAATAGCATTAAAGAAGTGTTAAAAATTTGTTATTTAATTTTTATAAATGATATCTGCAAGATGGCGTCCATTTCGAAGCAAGCATTCGTGCGAAGGCGTCTTTGAAAACTGGTCGTGATGACGTTTCGCAGAATTTCCTGTGAGATTTGTGTCACCTCTTCTCGTATTCTTTGTTTAAGATCATCAAGACGTGTCCTTAGTGGTGTCTGGTATACTCTACTTACCCCCACAGAAAAAATATTCACAGGCCGTTAAATCAGGCGAACATTGATGAGAAATGATTTTTCACATGATGAGAAATTATGCGGTTCGGAAACAAATCTTTTAGAATAATATTCACTCTAGCTGTATGACTCGTAGCCCCGTCTTGCAGATATCATTTATAAAAATTAAATAACAAATTAACACTTCTTTAATGCTATTTTATATACTTTCAGATTATATAAATATATATTTGTTAAAAAAAATACTTGTTGGGTTTTTATAGTTATTTTAAAATCGCCCGATTCACCACTGCCCCGCCCTGTACAAAAAGAGATGCGAACGCGTCGAGCTGCCGGTGACGACTGTGCGTCGTCGTCGACGCGATTGAAACCCGATCGCAGAATATTAGCGTATTTATAAAAAAAAAACATACCGGCTTCTTCGTGAACAAACGATGCAACAAAAAACTCAAACAGCGCGATTTAAATATAATATATCTTATACATTTGCCGTTTTCACTCGATTTCTTCGTCTCATTTTGCCGTTTTAATATATTTTAATCCAAACGACTCTGCGAGGCGACCCTGTAATTAAAACGAATTAATAATAATATGTATTATTCTGAGTCGGCGGCGGCGCGGCGGCGGCCACAGTGATACGCGCGTTTGACGTCGTCGTGGACATCGTAGAATACGAAATATACAATATAATATGAACAAACCGATAACCGGGGAGAGAACGAAAAGACATAATAATACGTTTCGTCCTAATCCATTCATAATAACGGGCTAAACGTCGTTTAACCAGTTCGACCGCCGCCGGCGGCCGGTTTGCCGAAAAACACACACACACACACGCGCGCGCGTATTATAATATCATTCATTTTTATTACTCACGAGCATCTGCTCCGCGCGTATGATAATTTTACGTATCGTCGATTATCGGATTTGCATTCGTATTATAATAATATTATTGTCGTCGTCGAGCGACGCGATCCGCGGCGGCGTACGCGTCACGCGCCGCAGGCAGGGGCGGAGTGGAAACCGAATTCGTTCGGACGGGCCCGGCTAATAAATGGGATATCTCGCAGCGCTCGTTTTCGACCTCCGTGTGTCCCCCACCTGTAAAAATGATAGAATAAAAATACGTAAAGTTGCCGCCGCCGCGCCGCTGCTACGCGGAGATCATTTTTACAATATTATTATTATTTTTACCAAACGCCGCTGCTTTTAGCAGTTGTACGCGGTATTTTTTTCTTTCCGAACGGCCGTAAACGTCGATCGTAAAGTGTGACATTACAGAAAGGATTATTTTGGTGCGCGCGTACAACGAGAATAGATATTATAATAATATAGTTATCGGTAATAAACGTGCCGCATAAACCGCGAGGATTATGGTAATATATCGTATGTAAACAACGATTACAAAATGAAATACGATTTCGGTCTCGGCGAGTGAAGAGAGAGAGAGAGAAAAAAAAGAAGTTTATAATCACGTCGAAACGTACGACGACGACGACGCGGACTACACATCACTAGGGAACGGATTTCAATGCGAATTGCATTTTTTTCTGAATGTCCGAAAACGTTTTGCTTTCCAAGCGCAAAGTTCATTTCATACATCAAGCAATATTAAAAAAAGTAACTTTTATTTTGCATTTTTAAGACTTTTTATTGCATTTTTTGACATTTTAAGTGCATTTTTTTATGTTTTTAAGTCATTTTTATATAGTAGGAATGGATAAAATTCGATAAAAATAAATATTTATTATGTTACGAAATTATTGTTGACGCGTGTCGTCTACACGTATAAAAGATAATTGAGAAGGTTTTATTGTATTTAAATATTTTTTATAAGATAAATTTTTCGTAATAATGTGTTTTTTTTACGAGTTTCAAATTCCAAATTGTGTTTTTATTGATTTTAAATACATTTTTAAAGTTTTTAGTGCATTTTTCTTATTTTTTATGGCATTAAACTGCGTTCCCTACACATCACATTTTGTAACCGTAATAAACCCATATAAACGTGCACGGAAATTACGGATTTCAGAGTCGACGGACTTAAAAAATCGTATTGGAAACGCGCGCGAAACGCCAATCGACGTGGGAAATCTTGTGGATTTAATATTGCATAAATTGAGGCGGTCTGGAAAACCCTCGGCGTCGGAAATCCGATCGAGGCCGAGTAAAAAATATGAAAAAAAAAATCCCGACGGAAAACCGGAACGCGAGCTGGCTGGCGCGCGAGCGAAATCATCGGTCGCCGTCGTCGTCGTCGGCGGTTTTACTTATTATATTATTATTATTTCATACATAATTCTAATACGCGCGCACAACACCTATTATAGAAGACAGCTGCCACACCGTGATACGTATATACACCGGCGGCGGCCGGCCGGCAATCTCGTCCGTGCGGTCTTTTGGCGGGAAATTGAATTCTCCCACGGATTTCTCGAAACGTGTACGTATACGTACGTGTATGTGCACGCGAAACGCGAACTCGTTTTTTTTTTTTTCCCTTCTTCTTTCGTTATTATTACATATTTAATTGCGTGCGACGAACATCGCGGTCCGCCGCCGCACGACAGTTTAATATACGTATTCAGTCGAACAGTAGGTACGGATCGACCCACTCTCTCGCGCGCGCGATCACTCGTATACGAAACGGTTATTAAGCGCGCATTAAATAACACACATTCGTTAGACGCAAATCGTTTCCACTCGTCGTCGTCGTCGTCGTTTTCTTTTAGATTTATCGAAAAATAAAAAAAAAACGCGAAATAACACCCCGTACGCCATACCACGCGTCGTCGCGTCTTTACCCGTTTATTCGCAGCCGTTGCTAAAAACTTTTCGCGACGTAATTATTGTACTATTTAAAAATAATAGCTTCGAGAACTTTTTCTCCCACTTCGTATCGGTTTCGTTCTCACAAGGGGGAATTCAGTCCAGTGCCGCAATTATGAATTCTGAGGCCCGTGTGCAAGGATTTATTCAGAGGCCCCAAATTAATAATATATTTATTACTTGATCTCTGTATTACAACAGAAATTTTTTAGTATTTTTTAGTACTATAACTTAAATTGAATCATCTGTAATCTGACACATATACTATACTATACTAATTTATTACATTATAAATCGGTAATGAAATCAAAGCGCCTAAATAAACATGAATTTAATGTGAAATGCATTATCGCAGTAATATTTGACGGATTCAAGGAACCGATCAGAAGAATAAATTGTGTAAATTTATAAAAATTTGAGCTTCTAAATACCTCCTCTATAAATTAGTATAACGAATAATCAAAAAAATAATGAACAACTTAATTCAGTGATCCAAGTCTAGTATCCATTCAATAATAATTTGAAATATTTCGCAATAACAGAGAGGGCCCCTGCGATAATGACTAATATTCTACAAATTATGTCATACTTTATAATATCATTTTCGTAATTTTATTCCTATAATAATTTGTACGTCAATAAAGTTGACTACTATCGCACCAGGTTTCCATGAAAAAGAATATTACTGATATCATCAATATCCGTTTACTATAAAACCGAATTATTTATAGATCCAATGAAGCTTGATATTAATTTGCATGATATTAATTATCATCTACTTATGCTAATAATAAATTCGTTGAAAACAATTACAAAAAAAATCAAAAAACTTTCGAGGTACGAGCCACGAGAAAGTAGGTAAATAATACCAATATAGGCTAAATTCATTTTGAAACGGACAATCTTCAATTTTTAGCTTAAGGTTTGGGAGACCGCTAAGAACCGGAGGCCCGTGTGCATCGCACACCTTGCACGCCCAATTGTTGCGGCACTGTCGATTCACGCATTTTCACAAGGCGTCGTCGTCTTATCTCACCCTGCCGGTGTACGCCCGTGTTTCATATTATCAAGAGCGACACGACAATAACGATAATATTATTACGAGTATGATCGTTATTACGATTTTTATTTTTTTTTTTTTAATACGCCGCCGTGTTATGGAGTTTAATAATAAGAGTTTGCGTATTATTTTCCTCGTTTCTTCGTATATTTAAATATTGATTGCCATAATCGACGCGAGTTGAAAACGAGTTGGGAATAGCACCGTCCGTACGCGAGCGCGCTAATAGTTCCTGGTTTTCATGCGTAATTTATGAGTTTAAAATATAAAAACACAACCGACAATAATTATATATGATAATGCGCCGCCGCCGTGTATTGCCTCATCGGATCGGACGCGTTGAAATTGACATTACTGTTGAAACGGTTCTGCAGAACACATCTGACTGAACACGACCGGAGCGCGGCAATACGCGATAAATACCGACATGGGGGTTTTATGACGCATAATAACAGTACGGATAAATCATTGCGCGCGCGCGTTTTAGCCCGGCGGGTGAATAATTATCGATTTCAGTTACTTTGTTTTATGATGACACCTACCCACCCGGCCGGCACAAGTGTAACGGGTGTAATATTATACATGGCTGCGTCAATAATAAAATATGTAATCAGGAAAACTGCAAAATAATTAAAATAGTTCGAAAAATTCGATATTCGGGTGTTATATTTGATAACAACTTAAAATGGAATTTTCATATTAACAATTTAGTAGGAAAGCTACGTTTTATTACATTTAAATTGATCAAACTCAAAAACATAGTACCTAAACAAACAATGAAAATAGTATATTTTGCACTATATCAATGAAATTTCCAATATGGTCTATTGGTATGGGGTGGCCGCCGGGATAACATATTAAATGCACTAGTAGTTAATCAAAATAATATAGTCAGAATTTGCCTGAATAAATTCACTCTAGAAGGATCTACGAAAGCCTGCAACTATAGAGAACTTGGTGTTTTGCCAATAAGGTTACTGTATGAAAAAATTGCTATTATGTACTTGGTTAAGAAGTTTAACTTGGATGAATATCATAATAAGTTAAGCAATAAAAGAGAATTGAGGAAATTTGACTTGACTGTTAGTTATACAAATAAATCTTTTGGTCAATGTTTTGTAGATTATCTTGGACCAACGTTTTTCAATTCTATGCCTTTTGAATTTAAAAAATAAATACTTGGGGATGAAAGGATTAATATTAAAGGCTTGGTATAGAAAATATTTATTTCTTGAGTTAAATAATGAGTTGCTATAATTTTATTTTATATCTAAGCTTTATATATATATATTAATCTATGAGGTTTTATTTGTGTATCTTAGACTAATATGTTTATTTTGTATTTCTTTTTTTATTATTCACATTTTCTTGATAAAATTTTTAAACTATATTTGTATATTTAGCTTTATACGCACGTAGAACTTATACTCTATATCTTGTAAATTCTATAATAATAATAATTGTATCATATATTATATAATAACTCTCTTTCTCCAACACAAGCTTTGCTTAAAGGAGAAAGATACACACAGAAAATGTTACTCAATAATAATGTATGTATTTATGTCTTTTTCGATATTTAATAAATAAATAAAAAAAAATATTATTTTAAAATGGTATTATTTTTTCTATATTATAATGTGCGTTTGTAACATTTCGCAGTAGTAGACGAATAATTAGCGAGAGAGAGAGACGGAGGAAAATTGAAAAAGATACACGCGCGTTTTGGTACATTACACACACACACGCACACATTAAGTGTTAGTTGATTTTTTTCATAAAATTTTTGACGTGCGATTTGCATACAAACCGGTATTTTCAATCTTTTTTAATTACAAAACATTACGATATTAAAATATGTTTTCCGTACGGTCGCGGGATATTTTTAGAACGACATCCGGCGGCGGCGGCGCTAAACCGAGACGAAAATGTTCCTCGTAAATTTCGGTTCGGCTCGCGTTTGTAATTAGTTTTTCGTTTTATCGATCCGTTTTTTAATCCGCTCATCGTCGCGGCAGACGCGGCGGACTTCCGGAGGGACCGAGTCTGGTTAGGTTAGCACGGGTCGGGCCGACCGAATTATCGGGGTAAATTTTATTGGAAATTTTGCATCAAAAAGTGCATAGCAAAGAACATAATAATATAAAAAGTATAAGATTTATTGAACGCATTACTTCTTTAAACCCTATGGCGGAAGGGTTGGGGGGGATGAAAAATTCCTAAATATGTTTACGAGGCGTTTTCGAGGGGGGGGGGGGCGGACGGTGGTTATTATTTTGGTGACTCGAGCATTTTAAAACTATAGAGTTGGGCGCCACCTAGAAGAGTAACGATTATTATTGACTTTTTTATATTATTTTATTAAATTATAGAATAATATTATTAAACATAAAAAAAGCGTAAAAATTAAGTTATTAGTTACGATTCTGTTGAATTTATCGACATAGAGAGTGTTCGTTTGCACCACTTCGAATATCTGATTCCGTTTCAATTGTTTCTATGGTCAACATCCACTAGATATTGTTTAGTAAAACTGTTTTAAAACGATTTATAATAATTTCAATATCTACCGCGGCGATAGACGATGACAATTGTGTATTTTCAATTTGCGAATATCAACCAGTATTCCTAATATTTACAGTACTAAAATCTTGAATTCTTTTGTTATTTTCCAAAACTATTTTCTACTTTTCTTCTCTTTCCACGCACTCGCGCCACTTTTTGACATGTCATATTATTTTCGGGGTCATCTCCACAAACAAATTTCGATGCGTTTTATAGGTATCTCTACTGACGTCGTCGTTTCCCACACGCGACAAAGACCGGCGAGTGCGAGTAGTAATGATAGTACGCGTTTATGCATATTATAACAGGTATGTGCGTTGTGTCCCACTCGTTATTAATATTCTTCCCTGCGACCGCTCGGCCGTCGATCTCTCCGCCGCGCCGCAGTGGCATTTAGAGTATTAAATATAATACGATCTCGCGGCGTAATATTGTAATACAACACGAGCGGCGACGACTTTTTATACATACACTACATAATCACGCGCGTTCTCTCTTCATTTATTATATTATACGTGTATTTTTCTCACAATAATAATGCACCGAGTGCATTATACGCATAAGGTTCGCGCCGCCGCCGTTTTAGACCGAGCACGACGAAACCAGTCGAATGTGTGCAATGTGCATTACGCTTTTCGACGGCGACGAATGCAATAATATATTAAAATGTGTATTATATATTGTTGTCACCGGCGCGCATATCCCGGCTTGCATATTATATACGTTATTATATTCGTGTTTTGGACGCATGCCACGAAATGCATCTCGATGCAACTTAACCGTAATGATTATAATATGATATCGCATATACATATCATTATAACGTGCAGCTGCCCCGCGTGTGTGTGTAATTAATCGTCGCGGACGTACCGAATTAATTTGACCGTCGCACGGCACATAGATTTTCCCGTGGCACGTCGTCGTCGTTACACATCAGTGATTCTCAAACGCCGGCCCGTTTCCCGCCGGTCCTTTTATTATATTGCGCAGTGCTCGAGCTTTGAAGGATTTTCGCCGCCTCGCCGCGGTCTTGCTCCGAAAAATACCGACGTCGTCGTTAAATATTTTATCGGCGGCGCGCCTAAATCGTATTCACTTATATTTTCAATTTCGTTTCCAGCACGTCCGCGGCCGTTTTCGAGCGCATTAACATTTCATTCCTAGAATTATTATTGCTCTTGTTTTCATTAGCTCGTTATGTTATTTTACATCGTCTCTCGTGCCGAGCGCAGCCGTCGTCGGACGGGGGAAAATAATAATAATCGTCGACGACGGCCGTACCGGTTAGGTGAATCTAGTTTCAGTTTCCTATTCTAGATCTCCGGCGCGCGCGCGCGCGGATGCGTGGTAGGGTAGAAGGAGGGCAACTTGGCGATCGAAACCCCAGAAAAACACGACGACTGGTTTTTTTTCTCTTTCCGCAAAAAACGCCGCGTTGTTATATCGTCCAAGTTTCCGACGCGTCCGGCGCTATTGCGCAGACTTAAATATCATTTTATGAAATATACGAGTGTCTCTGGACCGTAATATATCGCACAGGAAAACCAGGGAAAAGTTCAAAATACGGCATCGTCCTTTCTTCTTGTACCGCAGGACCGTCTCTACTTCTTACAAGACGCGAGGCCGCGGATTTTCCATCTTCAGACTTTCTCGATGTTTTCGATTTGAATTTGAACGATTCACTGGGCGAGCGAAAAGAAAAGTAAAAGCGCGATCCTCGGCGTACCGGCGACGGTTTTCAATGGAAATAATCGCGATTGTTGTGTTTTCGCGACGTTATTATTATACGCGCGTTCGTCGTCCGTCTTGACGTCTCGTCATCGCGTCGGCTGACCGAATCGCACGAAACGACCACTGCGATTTCTGCAGATTTCGATTTCCGTTCGATGTCACTGGCGACCTATACTCTCGTCGATTCGATCCGCACGAATTTCCGTCCATTGTCGTCGTGTACGCCGCCCGTCGCAGAATCGGTTAGATTATATTCCACTCGAGGAGGCGACGACGTGTCCGTGAAATGTCCTCTGTGTGCCCGCGCAGCGATTCCCCGCCGTCTGCGCATACGATTTGAGCTCCAAATATCGTACAGTTATTATTATTATATTATAGTTTTAGCTATACGGACGTGTTATATATGGGATATTTTAGACGTTCTTCTAATAATAATGTGTGTGTTTTTTCATAGTCGATACGGTATGACATGTCTGATGTGTCGCAAAAACAGGTTGTGGATCTCTGCCGATGAGAAAATAGTGTGTCCAATTGTGGCTCTGGCGATGTCTCGACGTCGGTTCAAATCCAGTGCAGGCGTATGCCATTTTTGGACTATTTTTCTTCTCGTTTCTTAATTGCTCTGCGGGTACACTCTGTAGGTTCTGGTTAATTTGTCAGATCGAAAGAATCCGTTTCGCCGATAGACGTTTCGACATCATACTCGTGAGCGCGCACGTAATACATTGTCGTCGTCGTCGTCGGATTGAAAATCGCCTTTCGGTCGCCGGCCGAAGACCCTGGCCGAGCTAAGCAGCTCGTTTCGTCCACTCTCGTTCGCGTGCATTTGACTCGGCTAAAAAAACACATTTCGTCCGGCTTTGGACAATATGCAAACGCCGAAAACTACGCGTTCGACGATCGTTCGTTCCGCGTCCGAACGGAGTAAAGGTTTTTTTTTATTTATAGTCGTCTATATATTATATTATCTATACATCGCGTAATGATATAATATTATATCGTAAAGCACTGCACGCTCTGCTCGATTGGAAAGTCGCTCTTAATTATTATCATCGCGTTATTATTGTTATTGCGGGTCGAGAAATCAACGATATTTTTAGAATCGCCGGCTTTTTCTTTTCGCGTCGACCTATATATTATGTTTCGTGGCGGCGGCAGCGGCGGCGTTTTCAAAAACACAAAAAAAGAACCGAACGTTTCCTCCTGCAGACACAGAAGCGCGATCGTGCTCGTTCGAAGAAAAGTTGGCGGGAGAAAATAATTTTATCGCGAACCGGACGTTGGACACCGCGCGACGGGAGAAAAAAGGACCTCGACCGACCGACCCGGACGACGGCGCGGCGCGGCGATGGCTCCTCGGTGCCGTTATTGCTTATCTCGCGACGGTGTTGTGACGAGTCGCTCTACAAACTCTCGACGTACGTACACTATATATAGTGGGCAGCGACGGCGAAGGCGTGAAATAATATCGCGCGAAATACGTAATAATAAAATCCGAACGTTTTTATCCGCCGCGCGCGCGAGCGCGCCCATGAATAATGCAGTTCGGCGCATGTGAAACACGTAGAAACAAACAAACAAACAAAAAAAAAAAAAAAAAGGATAAACTATACGCACACACTTTGTATCCGATCTGAAATTCCGCGTCTCTGGTAAAAAAAAAAAAAAAAAACCACCGCCGCCGTCGCAATAACGATTTTCAAATGTACTTCGGCCGGAGACTACTACTGTCGTGCGGCGCAAAAAAAACCTGTTCCCGAGTTTCACAAACATAAATCAAAATATTTTCTACGACAAAAAAAAATATAAAAATACACGCGCGCATAACACAACATAAACGATAGGAGCGAACCTTTCTAAAAACAATTAGCGCGCGGATCACATATTATGTACACGCATTTTTATAAGCTCTATTATCGCGTGTAGGCGGGTCGAATAACATGTCATATGCTAATTATCTAACACGCGCAAACTTAGCGTAATTACAAAAGTAGATAATAATATAAGACCGAGTAGATAATACGCGTATAATATCCGCTGCGCTATCGTATAATTTATTCGACGCGCTTTACCGCTCGCTATAGTTGTTTCGAAAAAAAAAAGTCGCGTGTTTTTTCAAAAATCGATCCTCGGCGAAACGGGCGGAAAAAATATGACGTGTTCTAGGACATATAGACCAGGCATGTCAAACACGCGGCCCGCGGCTATCAATATTAATGTGCAAAAAAGAAAATGTCGTGTAATGACTATTTTAGATTCTTAGAGAATGGTTTATTTGGTATACATTATTTATACTGTCTTATCTTCTGATAAACTATAATCGAATAACCAAATCGAAGATTTGCTAGTAAAATTATCTCTGAGTTTAGTCTAAACTTATCAATGCGAGCGACTTTTTTCATTAATGAACAGTATTAATAAATCATCCGTTAGATCCAGATTAACCGACACGCATCTAAATGCAGTATTAAAAGTGGCTTCGTCAAAATATAATATTTCTCCCGAAATTGAAAAGTTGGTGGGAGAAAAGAGATGTCAAATATCGTCTAAAAAGAATTATTAATATGTTTTTTTTGTAAACAACACCTATATACGTATGTATATTTTCATAAATAATTAGTATGATTTATATTTTATTTAAATGTTAATGTTCATTCGTTTTTTTAATTTTTTAATTCAGTTGTAAATTGCTGTATTCGTAAACATAAAGAATAAAATTGAAAAATGTATACAAAATATTTATTTTTTCGCTAGATTTTTATGTGCGGCCCAAATAGTAAACTTTTCAATATATTTGGCCCACCTGATACTTTGAGTTTGACGTGCCTGACCTAGACCCTATTGGGAATGTAGAGCAGGACATCACACAGGACATCGTGTACTTTGAAACGCCGTGCACTCGCCACGCTCCGTTTTGTTTAGGTTTCGCGCGGAAACGCAAAGAGTAAAAAAAAAAAGAGTACTTTGCGCAAAGTTCAACAAGTACACGTCGCATGCGAACAGTACATAATTATATACGCATTTTTTTTTTTTCATTTAATATTTTTTATCGATATATTATCATGGCAGTATTTTATTATTATTATTATTATTATTATACGATGTTTTTAGCCGCTCGGAGGGTTGAAATCGTGATTGTGTGCGTATACTTTAGAGAGAGAGAGAAAAAAACAAAAAACACGTTTGTACTCGCAGTACCTAAAGAAACATAACGCTCGTCCGTTGCAGCGCGCACGTTACATACGCTATACCAATTAGACGGAAATTCTCTCATAAATCTCGTCCGCGGCCGATAATTGACAGCTAATATTACTTATGCTTTTTTAATTTATACTGTTATGATTTATGGCTTTCCCGACGACTCTATGGTTGTGGCGTGTGTGTGTGTGTGTGTGCGGGGCTTTTTCGATTCGTTCGTTCTGATTCTGTCCCTATGCGCTGCCAGTCGTCTTAACGACAAAAAAAAAAAAAAACACTTTATGTGCATTATAAACGGCGTCTGTTATGGACGACGATTGCAGTCTGCAGACACACGTCTATAATATCTGTACACTAATTGGTGCGCTAAAAGTGCACTAAAAGACGATATCCGTAGATCCTGCAGGATATCGAGTGCATTTTCAAACGTCTTGTCGGTATTTTTACTATCAAACGATACTGAAAAGTTTCAACGTCAAGTACTCGAGTTTGAGTTGGAAAACTCCGTCTCTGATTTGCGACCACTTTCTACGACATTCGTCTGCGGCGATAATCGAAAAGCAGATGACGTACATATTATTATAATACACGAGACTCTCTATTGTGTTGCAAAGTTGTTTTTTTTCTCTCTCTCTCTCTCTTCGTTGGCTCGGTTCGCTTTTGTTGCGGCGGCGGCGGCGGCACATACGTGGGGTTTTCTCGCGGGCACAATAACAATCTGGACCGAGCCGACGGACGGACGGAACAGCGGAAGATATAGGACAGATAAACCATATAAGACTCGCACTCTTCTATTCCCATTGTAGTCGAGTGGATTTTTAGGTTATTATATCGCGGTTCGTTATACAAATATCCTCCGCGTATCCTTATAACAATATTATTATTATTATTATTATTATTATTATCACTACGACATGCGCGTGCCAACTTTGTGAATATGAATAGGCGCGCTTATTGTTGTTCGCGGTCTGTCGTCGACGACCCCGAGACGAGTCTCGCCGGTTTAGATTGTTTGTCTATCTGGTCGGTGCTCTATGCTCTAGCTCTAAAAATATCGCCGAGTCTCGAGGTCAGGTCGTATAAATACATACGTATACTCGTATTTTCGGTTTTCTGAGAGCACGCGGGCACAAAATAAGGATGTGCAACACGAGATTGTAATATTATAATAATATTGCGTTACGTTCTCCGCGGTGGCCACGGTAACCAGTCTGAAACCGTTCGACGCGACCGGATCGCTGCTTGCACACGAGGACGATTTGCTGCCGCGGGCGGCGATTTTCCTCTCTCCTCTCGCCGCCGCGCACAAAAAGGGCCGGACGAGGCCCCGGGCCGGACGCCGGTCGCGAATGCCGATATACGCGGCGCGTATCGTATTATTATCGTTACATTATCGTACACGTTCCAAATAATATTTCGATAAACCAATAACCCGGAGCTGTCGACGACGACGACGCGGACGTGTGCAGCGGACTAGCGAACGCGTTTTTTTTTCTTTCTTCTTCTCTCCTTATTGCTGCGCGCGCGCGCACTAATTTAATAAATAATAGTGCTCCATCTGCACTGTACACAACGATACGGTTTTTTTTTTTTTTATTGCCGGGTACCCGTAATAATATGTTCATCGTAGATTAAGATTAGCGTATATAATACGGTTTTACGAATAATTTTATCGACGTTTTCACCGTGCACTTATATCTCGTAACTGTAACGTTTTTGTTTTTTTTTTTCCATCCATTATCGATACGATATAATATATGTAAAAGATATACGTCTTGCCTGTTTGTTTGAAAAACTAAAAAAATTCGACGTCTTATTTTCCATTTCGGCCGCTTGAAATAATACAGTAATCCCTCGTTATCCGCGGAGGTTAGGTTCCAGCAAAGTTGCGCGGATAACGAGACCATAAAGCAATGTAAAACGGGAAGTTAGGTTTTATTTGCATACAATTTTTAATTTTTATTATTTTGTACATAATATTTTGTATTTGATTTTAAATATCACAAAAATGTTAAGGTCTGGTCTTCAATCAAAATATTTAAGGCCATATAACTTTTGTTATGGTAATAATATATTAATTATTCAGATAACAATGCAAATATTGTTATCTACAATATCATAATTGTTGACAGTACAACATTAATATGCATTAAAATTAACAATATATATTGTTGGTAGTACATTGAAATTTTAAAGATTATAACAATTCATTTTTATTGACTTAACAATATTACAACTGGTGTAAACAACAATATTTTCATATCGATAAAACAATACAATATTGTTGGTTCTATAATAACATTATCAAATCAACAATGTCCATTGATTCGCATTATTCGAAGTCTCGACAATAAAATTGTCAAATTGATACAATAATCTTGTCGGCTCTACATCAACAAGATTATTTTCAATCCAACATGGTTTTTTATCACTCTGATTGCGATTTTTTTTTCAGTGGATAACGAGGGATTACTGTAATCATATATTATCTTGTCGTCGCGACCATCAGAACGGGTCCACCATTATATTGTATATTGCGGGTTATGTATTTTCGGACGAAACGGGCGCGCGATCCTTTGTAAACGCAATAAAGTTGCAACATATGTATGCGACGGACCGGAATTCGGTCGTTCGGTTTTAGAGTCCGACGAGTTTTCTCGGCGCGTTTAAATCGCAATCCGAAGACGAGTTTATAATATCATGATTTTGGCTACCGGGCTGCGGTCGACGCGGAATGTCGAAAACGTTCGCTAACCCTAACCGCGGCCAGTCTCGATTACCCAACACACCAAGTTCTAATCTACACGTACACACACGTCTGTACGTATTTTGTAATATTGTTTTTCTTTCCGACTAACGGAACTCTTAAGCGAATGGCGTGATTTCGGCGTTTGTCTCGACGACGGTAAATAAATAGGCCTAAAAAAACGTTATTTTATATTTTATATTTATTTTAACGCATTACGCCGTTCCGTTTAGGTAAATCGACATTTTCATTATGGCATAATATAATAGTTTTACGATTTTATAATCGTCCGTTCATGTTATCAGAATATTATTTTATCTACCTCGAGAATAACATTTTTTCGAAGACAAAATTAACGCAGGTATGAAAACAACGATATCGACGTATAACTCTATTTGCGTCCTTGATTATATTCGGTGATTTTTCATGTCTTTTTTGTATTTTTTTCAATGGGTGTAAAGTTTATGGACGTCGTCCTTTTACTCGTTGTCTAAAGTACTTGTAAAGTGCGCGCGATTTCGTCGAATTATAGCCAAGGCCACGGTCAGGTCGGGCCGGGGAGGATAAGACCGAAATCCGAGCGCTGCGGACGTAACGTCGTGTCACACGAATAACCCCGCGATCGCGGCGGCGCGGCGGCGGCGGTGGAGAAATCGTACGGGCACGTAATGGAAAAAAAAAAAAAGGGAAGGAAAAAAAAACCTCATGTATGTATACGACATATACGTGTGTATATATACGAGAAACACTTATAAACATGTGTATCCGGCCGGCAAAACGGCGTCAACCGCGGCCGTTAGTCACTCACGGCACGTTCTGCTTGTTATATTCGTATTTTATTTAATAAAAAAACAATTAAAAGTCGACACATATATAGAGACGGCGGCGGCGGCGGCGGCGGCGATCGGAATTATTGTTCTGGCGGGGCCGGCGAGGCGTGCTCGGCAAAACAATCGCATTATCATTATTTTTATTGCGGCAAACGCGCGCGCGCGCGCGCGCGACCGTATAGTCTGCCGACGACGACGTATCGTGTATGCGCGACCACGGAAAGACGAGAAGAATGAGATGCACACACGTACGGTACGCGCGAGTATACGTATATAATATGTATTGCTCTATGTATATAATATATAATATATACGTACTGACCGATAATAACAATGCGGATAATCGGTTGTGCGGATGACGCCGCCGCCGTAGCAGCAGCAGCAGCCGCCGCATGCGACGGCGGACGACACTGGTATTGCATCTGTAAAATGAAAATAAGACCGCGCGAGGAGGCGAAGAGAAGAGAAGAGAAGAGAGAGAGAGAAAAAAAAAACCGATTACACGTAATTACACGGTGTAATGTGGAAGAGACTGTGGGAATCCGCCGGATCGATATAATATATTGCTCTGCTCGTTTTATATATATATATATATACGAGTTTGCGTATACGTTTACACACCAGCTGTACAACACTCGTCGTCCGGAGTGAAGACGCTGCCATTATAAAAATTATCGTTATTATTATTACTATTATTACTTACCGCCGCGATAGTATTTCACTGCAGTGCCTATATAAAGGTAATATTATTATTATTATATGTTGCAGTGCGCGATATCTACTCGTGTTGTGTTATATTTTATAAAGCCAGCGCAGACCGCGCGCGTTTTTGCGCTCCGCTCCGAGATCGTTTGATATTCTATATTCTTCTCCGCGTTGTTGATCGCGACGACTACGCGAGAACTTCTCTACCCACGACGACTCGATCGCGTCTAGTTTCGGGGCGGTTTGACGACGGAGATATTCACGTGTCGAACGTGTCTTTGTCAATCGAGTGTTTTGTTTGGAAACTTTTAAAACTAGATTATTATAGATTATTATTAGATTATTATATATTTGTATTGATGCTCAGCGTTTTTGCGCTTCACTCGAAAATCGTTTGATATTCTATATTCTTCTCCGCGTTGTTATGGCGACGACTACGCGAGAACGTCTCTCCCGACGACTGGATCGCGTTTGGTTTCGGAGATATTCACGTGTCGAACGTGCCTTTGTCAATCGAGTGTTTCGTTTGGAAACTTTTAAAACTAGATTATTATTAGATTATTATATATTTGTATTGATGCTCAGCATTTTTGCGCTTCTATATTCTTCTCCGCGTTGTTATGGCGACGACTACGCGAGAACTTCTCTATCGACGACTTGATCGTGTCTAGTTTCGGGGCGGTTTGACGACGGAGATATTCACGTGTCGAACGTGTCTTGTCAATCGAGTTTTTCGTTTGGAAACTTTTAAAACTAGATTATTATAGATTATTATTAGATTATTATATATTTGTATTGATGCTCAGCGTTTTTGCGCTTCACTCGAAAATCGTTTGATATTCTATTCTTCTCCGCGTTGTTATGGCGACGACTACGCGAGAACGTCTCTCCCGACGACTGGATCGCGTTTGGTTTCGGAGATATTCACATGTCAAACGTGTCTTGTCGATCGAGTGTTTCGTTTGGAAACTTTAGAAAAACTCGTTGAAAACGAAAATTCGTCGGCGCCTATTTAGCAGGCGGCGGCGTTGTTTGATTGTGATATTCTATAGTAGACGAGGTTCGACGATATAAGTACACTGTAATTTGGTTTGGTTTTTTTTTTTTGTTTTGTCACTAAAAAGTGAACGCAATAATCGTTATTATAATACATAATATTATTACTACACGGGCGCGCAATGTACGAAATAATATAAATATCGGTCTCCATTTTATTCGATTAGGCAACGCGACCGTTTACCTAAATGTAGCACACAGCATCAAGGACGTCTTGGACAATTGCAATAATTATAAATATTATACCATCAGATCCGGCGCGTACAAGACATGCCCGCCGCTCGCGACGCATACTGCAACTCTATAATACGATATTATTTTATACGAATCGATATAAAATCGTTTTTTTTTTTTCTATTACCGTTGCTTTTCGATCGTGTTAAACAACGATAATAATAACAGTGCCATTGTAGAGCGGAAATAAATACCGCCGGCGCGTCGTTGACGAGACGCTGTGGCATAATAATATAATAATACGACGTCGTCGTGTGTCGGTTTTATACGCGCTCGCGACGACGACGACGATCTGGTCTTGTAAATTGATTCGTCGAATAGAGAGAGGTATAACAACACAATCGGTCCGCGTCCGTCTCTATATATACATAATCGCCACAAGACGCGAATCGCGCAGACGATATCTCCCCCTCCCCCCTACCCCGATATTGTCATCGCTTTTTACGGATAATATTATTATTAATAATAATATGTCAGCGCACGTATATACGAGGGTACTACAATGTTTGAGCGGCGTCATCATCGGGATCGCATTTTAAACGAACCAGTTCCACGGTCTCCATATAATAAATACACACATACGTATATCGACGATAAATAATACGCGTTATAAATATTGTTTTCTCTCGCGCGAGCATTGTTGTTTTTGTCGCCGTCGTCGTCTCGGTACAATTGAAATCTATCGCATTGTCGGCGCACTGTTCGCTGCCGGAGACCCCGGGGGGGAAACCGAGCGTCTTCCCCCGGACGCGACGGACCGTTCGTTATTTAGCAGACCGCGCGGGCGCACGGTGACGATTATACACATAATCGTCTGCGCGATATAATTGCAGTGTCGACTGTAATGAACCAAAAATAAGGAGGCAGGAGTAGTGGTAGGTTCCTAATTTGGTAAATTACTTTATAAGAGATGTTCGGGGTCGAGAGAACTACTCAGGGTGTGTGTTATGGTGGGGGGTAATTTAAGGATTTGGGTTGATATAGGGTTTAAATATTTGTTCCACTTACCTCTTTTTTTTTGAGAGTAGGCTTGAAGACTATAGCGTGCCAATATTGTACGTCTGAAAGTCCACACAGCATACGTACAATATTACCACACCAGTGGCTCGGAAATTGTCAGGTGAACAAGAGATCAATTTGAACACGCGAAATGTGGGTATAAGATCTTTAAAATCACTTGACGTCTCTTCGAGAGACGTTATTTTGGACAAGGACGGGTATAGGGAGAGAGAAAACTGTCGGCTGCGTTATAATATCTTATTTATTTATATACTATACTTATAACTAGGGTTGGGATGTCGATGACCTAAAAAACGCACAAAAATGCCCTAAAAATAGTGCAAAAATGCCCAAAAAACTTCAAAAAATTACCTTAAAAATGATCTAAACAACTAATTGAGTAAGTGAAAAAAATTATATTTATAAATAATAATTTTTATTAGAGATATGGGTGTAATGTAATAATGTAATATAAACTACAAAAAAACGACCTAAAAGATGAAAAAATGACTTAAAAATGCAATACTAATGCAAAGTAAAATTAGAATATTCTGCATCAAGGATAGCATTGTATGGAATCAAAGGGAAAAAAATGCAAAAGTCATCAACATCCTAACTCAAAACATATTTTATCGATAGTATATTTTTTACTAACGGTCGTCGGGTACAATTTTTAGAAGGGGGGGGGGTGTGACAAAACGACACAAAGATTAATTTCTGGGATTCTATACTCGAGAGAGTCAATCGTCGTCGTCGCGACACAATAAAAAAACGGCGATTTTATATTATTATTGTTGGTAAATATTATAGCGAACTCGTAACGGTACCGATCGATAATGGTAGAAGGCGAGACAACTAGGCCGGGCACTTGTAGTTGAAATCGTCGAGATTTTGACCGGCGCCATCGCGACGACGCGACGTACTCGGTTTCCGTGAAATAAAACGTAAATATTAATCTATGACGAATGTTTGGTATAGCGAGTTGAAGTTTTTTTTTTTTCTATTAATTCCATTGTCCGCGACGTGATAGATAACGCATCGAAACGTTACGATTTTCCGCTCGTCGTCGTCCTGTGTAACGGTTACGATTTCACGCGATTGAAACAATTTTAAGTTTCGATCCCGTTTGGTTGGAAACGATTACAAGCCGTTCGCTGATTCGTTTGCAAAACGTTTTCAGCAGCCGAGGAAGCACATTGCATATTATGGCCTTAGTCGCGAAATCCAATAAAAAATCTAAACGTCTGCGGCGCGCGGCGGGACGCGGTAATCTTTTTTCTTTTTTTTCTTACAACAGCGCGTCGTCGTCGTCGTCGTCGGCACGCGCGGCGAAACGACATAATGGCAGGCACTTTTGCCGCGTTTACGTCTGCGAACACACACTGCGATAATCGTTTTATTATTGTATCCGTCCGATCGCCTTTTACAGCGCGCGCGTTCGTATGCCCCGCGGCGTAATTATAAGCATTTAACCGCCGGCGCGAGCGCGCATTATTACGCGTAATTCCCGCGAATCGACGACGACGTAGGAAAATCGTCACACGTCGATAGAACCAAACTAAACTACTCGTACGCGCGATTGAAGTCTCCGCGACTGTGTATCGGCGCGGCGCCGATGAGACCCGATGCCCCCGGAACACTTATTATGGTCCTGTATTTTCCGTGCGGCGCGGCGCATCGGTGGGAAAAAACTAACACGGCGAAAACTCGTATGGTCATGCAATTTTCGACGAGTAGTAACAACTATGTTTTCATTATTAATCTTATTTTTAAAACGTCGTCGTCGTGTACGCAAAGTCCTTCGAATCGCGAGAAAAACGCACTCGTTCGAACGACCGGTTCCAATAGTTCGCGAAAACGGGTCGCGGTTTCGTTTACTCTTCTCCTCGCTCCTGCTCCTGCTCCTGCTCCGCTCGAGTAATTCAAAGAAGAAAAAAACCATCTCCTTCCGCAGCGGCCCCCCGGTTCGCGCGGTTTTTTTTTTTATTTTAAAACGCCATGTAAAATGTGTTTTACGACGACGACGACGACGCCGGCGACCGACCGTATAACATAAATTCACCGAGCTCCTCGCGCGCGTTCGATCGCCCGCTCGTACAGATCGCCGGCGCGATAAACCCCGGGCGCGCGATTTGTACGCAGTGTTGGAAATCACGATCGGCGACGGGGACGTTCTAATAACAGTAATATCATAATAGTAATAATGATCGCCGTTCCGTTTTAAGTATAACGTTCTCCGACAATATAATAATATCGTAATTTCACCGTGCCGCCGCCGCGTACGTACGTAAATCATACTTTGTGTTTTTCTTTCTTTCCAGAGCGGTTTTTTTTTTTTTTTTATCGCGCGCGCATCTTCGACGAGGTCTTCCCCTCCCCCACCACCTTAAGGACGTTGATATTTTCCACACACGTCGTCGTCCTGCGCTTTTTTTTCGCGTTGTTCTACGTAGATACAATATTCTAATGTCGTTGGACCCCGTTATCGTCGACGACTGCTTTCACACCTCGCGAATGAAGCGGACCTGTCGATTAAATAATCGATTTTCATCCGACGATCGTGCGCGATTTGGTCGACGCGGATTATGGTACCGACGTGGTATATTGCGAGTTGTTTTTTCCGTCGTCGTCGTTTTCGTCCGCCGCCGCCGCGACTTTCGAGTCTGTTTAGCGCTGACATATGCGATATAAATATGAAATTCGGTTTATAGATGAAATTTGATCTTTCCTGTGATGTACTGCAACGGCTGTTGTTCGTTCCGCGCGAGGTTTTTGAACGTATAAATTGATGGATTACACAGGATTTCATACGAATTTATATATTATCACAGTACGTTTGCGAGCAGAGCTATGTTTAAACAACCGATATGAATTTTTCAACATCCTAATGTTTTTTTTCTTCAAATTGTGCCTCTCCTCCCGAAACTTGCTCGCGCCACTGTACACACACACACACACACACTGAGTAAACGAATCCGTATTTAAGATTTATAGTTATTTCACATCGTATCGTAAAACATTGTCGATCTCACCTCGCGCAGACGAGACGTACGACGCAATACGTCGCAGTACGTTCGCCCCGGCCGCGGCCGTCGACACGTACGCCGCCGCCGCAGCCGTCGGTCAGGATAAAAATTTCGATATCATACCAGTTTCCGAAAAATGCGTCTCCGACGTGTTTCTCTCGCGAGACAATAATATTATTATTATTCTGTCGGTTTTCAAAACGCAACACTAACACAGTAATATCATAATATAATCGTTCGGATGATGATGAAAACCACTTTACGACGCACAGAAATAACACGCCCGACGGTCGAGTGCGTAATAACGTTTTTTTTTTTTTTTTATGAAGTGCGACGGTCAGTCATCAAGCGAGCCACGTTACACAGCGATAATAATAATAATAATCGGTGAATATTAATACTAATACACTCATCGTGTTTGTGTAATTTACCGCCGCCGCCGTCATGATTTAAAAATACAATTTCCCACAAATCGATCCGAACAGAAGGCGATAGTAATAATTATAACGTAGGTATACAACAAAACGGTTTTCTCGCCGATCGTAAAAAAAAATAAAACACAACAAAACCATTACGCTATCGACGGCGGCGGGCGAATAACGTTTTCCGCGAGGACGCGAACGGTCGACAAAGCCGCCTCGACAACGAGCTAAACGAGCTGAAACAATACGACGACGCGCGATAATAGTTATTTCTTTATGTTTTTTTACGGTCTGCGTGTGGTGGCGCATAATACGTGATATATCGTCATGTGGCGCGTATACGTGTGATTTATCTAAATCGTTTTCTCGGTGTTAGGACGCCGACGAAACGTGTCCTTTTCTCGCCGACACGAGGGGAGATCGAACGGGGGACATTATAGAATCGTCCTGAAACGTCCAGTTCGTTTCATTTCGTCGTGTCCCGTGAACAAACGTATGCACATAAACTATTGAAATCAGTAAACGACCGCGATAAAACGTTTTTTTATATGGAAAAAAAACAAAACTCGTTTACCGTAGTGCGCCATTTTTGCCGTGACTGAAAATATTTCCCGAGTCATCCTCGACGCTAATCGTCGATCGATAAAATATTATAGGAAGGATTTAGACGAATCGCGTCCGACCACTTTTTGAGTTTTCCTTATTGCATATTATTATTATGATTCTCGAAATACGTTTCGCCGATCTGAAGACGTCGTCGTCGAGCGCGTAGAATTTCAAACGTGCCTATTATTTTTAAATATATTTAATAACTGCAGTACGTAAATAATGTATCGACGACATGCGTACAGTTTTTCGTCTCGTATAAATTATTATCATCTCGGCGCCGGCGTTTTCCGACGAACAACGATTAATTAATATAATGTATTCGATATTCGTATCGATTAATCACACGAAATGTTGGGGCGCTTGATTTACGGACGCCGCCGTAATATTATGCAGCTTGCAGCGCTACCGCGTCGTATCGATAACAGTCGGTCGGCCGGGCGAAATGTTTGTTCAGTCTATCATAACACATCCTTGCGTAATAAATTAACGATGACGCACAGTGGGGCAAATGACCATCAAAGTTGGCATTAAATCATAATATATGAATCGATTTCGGTCAACAATATAAAAAAATAAAAATATATTTAGATTGAAATAAGAATCGTTTACATATTTTTTTAGATCTGAGTGTTTTTAAGTGTGTACTCGGCTATTCAAAAAAAAAAAAAAAGAACGTAATTTAATTTTTTTTATTTTTATATCGAGTCAAGACATATTTTTAATAACAAAATATTGTTAAATATATAAAATTATTTTAATACAAACTGTTAAAAATTATAAAATAAAATAAAATAAAGGTCTAGAGCCTCGAGTATTATAATAGTAAGAGTGCAAAAAAGTCACGATATTAGATTGGTATTTAGATCCAAAATCTGCCGAATTATTATTAACAGGTCTATAAAGTTTAAAAAAATGCTAATAACGAAGATCTATATAAAGCGTTTCGTTTTTTTATTTTCTGCCAACTCTGAGGGTCATTTGCCCCACTGTGCGACGTGGCGATTTACGAGTGCCCCGTTCCGCCGTACACGTCAATTTTTCGAAACAAAAAAGGAAAAGAAAAACGCACCCTTTTTACGTCGAACTGGTTTGTTGCGCGTCGGACTTTTTGCGCACGAAAAACCATCGCGAAAGAGTTCCGAAGTAGTAAATATTTAGCTAAAACATAAGCGAAAAGCCATACGTGTTTGGCGATTATTCGGCGTGATAAAATCCTCGAAACACTATTGTTTAGGCGACTGTAAGTCTCTAGAGGTTTTATACTTCTGTTGGAGATTTTTTTATCGATTCATAACGAAATCATGGCGATCGCGTTATTGCGCAATCGTTATTATCCACGACGCGACGTCACGCGCATACGGTACACAAACGTCCTGTTTAGCGAGTGATGATCGGGGGGCGGAAGGTCAATAGATTCAAATTTTTCTCGCGGACCGGACCTGGTCGCGGCTGCTATGATGTTTATTTTCGTCGTTGATTGACGATGACGACGATAAGAATTTCAAATCAAACGCTAAAAAACGGTTAAATCATTCATGAAAATGACGTGTAAAAAAAACCGATACGGCTGCGACGCTGGGCGTTGACGAGTTGAGTTCCTTCACGAACTACCAATTATATTTCGTCTTCCCCGACGAGCAGTCGCCAATCGATCGATGTCGTTCCTCGTTCTATTAATAATCGAATACACTAAAATAATATTATTTTAATTAAACGCGTATTAAGTGACAAGTCACAATAAAGTGACTTAATTTTCCATTGTCGTTCTAAACGTCGACTCCTCGCGTACGAGTTTGTCGAAGAACAGAAAGATAAAACTGTATAGGTAGGATTTTGGATTTTTTCTTTGTTTCGTCCTCCCCGATTTGGGAAATTTTGGAATTCGCACACCGTCGCAGTCGCAGTAGAGCACCGCCGCCGCCGCCGCGCCGTGACGTTTATTTTTCACTGTTGTTGTTATTATTATTCGAAAAACAGCGTATCGCATACGCCGCTGGAACCTTCAATGCCTGAATCGCTGATCGAGGTCGACTCAGATATAGTACTATTGGGGGCCGTGGAGGTGGTGCGTTGCATTTGTTGCGCAAAAAAAAAAACCGCACCATATCATTATTACAATGCGTATTATCTGTTTTTGCGCGTAATTCACCTATATTCCGCGGGACGCGGAGCAGGTCGCGTCGTCGTCGAAAATTCCTGCGAAGAATCTCGTCGTCCTCTAAGAAAGCTCGCTCGTACGATAATATTATAATAATAATATTGTGTTATTATATAGTATATCGTGCACAATCACTATTATATCGGCGGCGGCGGCGGCGGCGTGACGCAATCCTTTTCGAAATTACGTCGTCGGCGATTTTCTCGCGGACTTCTGTCCGTCGAATCCATAACAATAATAATAATAATAATATAGTCCCGCCAACGGTTTTCTTTTTATTGTTTTTGCACACGAGAAAATACGACCGCGCATCGAATGTTACTCACGATTACTATTTTCTTCTTCTTTTAAACGTCGCGCGTCGTCGCGAAACATGATAAGTGGTAGATTGACGTTTTGCGAAATTTTCGAGGGAGTATTAAATATTAAAGGCCCGCGAGGATGTGGGAGATTTCTAACGTCCTGAGCAGTGTTTTCATGTAGTAGCAGTTTTCCCGCCAAGCAGCTAATCCGTATTTCGGCATTTTGAAGTGTACTTCGCGGTGATTTCGGGTGATTTCAATCGAGAAACTCGTCGTGTGTCAGCAAAAAAACACGTGGTTAAAACACACGACGTCAGCGATTTGGCAAAATAATAATGAAAAAAAAAACCGTACGGAGTCCCTTCGAGTCGTCACAAGGCGAAATCTCTCGTCTAAAGCACGACGTAATCGAAAAACGTCGACAATATATTATTTTATAGTGGCTTGCGAATATCGATAGATATTATTCATTATTCGCGTCGGATCAAGATCTTCCCGAAAAGCGCGGCGCGTACGCGCTGTTTTAAAATTCTAATACGACCGACGTTTTTTTCTCTCTCCGCGCCGTATTGTAATCTCGCCCTATTTCTTATACTATTTTTTATTTTTTTTTCACGTGTACGTTCTCGCACGCATTGTCTCGTTCGTTTTGTTGTCGTTTTCCGTCCGTTAAAATGTTATTCTCAATCTCGTATTTCTCATTAAATCCGATTCGGCACTGCGTAAACTCCTCGTCTGCGTTTTTTCGAACGGAATATTAATAATAATTATACTCGATATCGGTTTTCGACGCCGCGCTGCCGCGGCAGGTCGGGTTACTGCAGGTAACGACTCGTACGTTTTGGGAAATCCTTCGAAAAACTACATCCAACTACAACCCAACGAAAATACATCGCAGCGGACCGGTGCAAATCACATTTGTGATTTATCGCAGCGCTCGGTCGATTCGGCGGCGTTCTTCTGGAACGTTGTATTTTTTTTTTTCCGCTCCGATCGCGCGTATTCGAATATAATATTATAATACTCGTCGTAGTATTATATCGTCGGTTTTTATTACTATATAACCAGGTCAAAAATCAATTTCACCGGACGACTCCGGTTGAATTAATTTCCAAAGAATGTAAATCGTTATCGGTTAATACCGTGCAATAAATAAAATTTAATGGGTTGATTATAACACTGGACCTTATTATATTATAATAATTACAACCTTCCCCGCGAGAGACGTGTACATATAATAGTGACTCGTACACGGATAAACTCGAACGCTTCAAAGCCGTTTCGGTTTCTCAACAAAACGCCGGCGAATATAAATTATTACTTTCATCACTCGACGAATTTTTCCTCGCTTCTTCGCCGAGACTGCGGCGGCGGCGGCGGCGGCGCTCTCTGCAAACATTATTACGCGTCCGAATTCGTATGCAAATCGGATATCCGACGACGCAGCGATAATAGGCGTGTATAATAATTATATTACGTTTTGAAAAAATATTCGGCGCAAAAATGTCCGCGAGGAAAACGTCGAAATCTAAAACACGAAATTTAATACGTGCGCGAATAATATACTAAATCGATATCGTATTATGCAAATGTCGAAACGCTAACGAGTGCTATCGAGAAGATGGATAATAATTACGAGGAGTTTCGACGACGACTCGGACTCGGAAACGGCTCGGATTTGTTCGTCGAGCGCGTATTTTACTATATATTTTACGACGGTCGCCGGGGAAAAGTTTATAACGCCGTCGTGTTTTACACGATTCTGCGGAATCGCGTTTCCGCGGCCGGAGCGAAATGCACGCGCGCGATACGGCCCCGCGAGACTAGCGTGCGCGCGCGCGCAGCGTCGGATCTTCGCGCGATAATCAATAACGTCGTGTACGACCGGGACGACTGGGTTACGCGCGCGCGTCACGAACCCAGAACGGTCTGTTGAAAAAGAAAGAAAGAAAAAAAAAACCGGCGGAATAGCGCACACAATATTGTGTGTCGACCGTCGAAAAAATAGCGGCCGGATCGTACCGAACGATACGCGCGCGCGCGTATGGCGGGGGACCGAGCCGTTTTATTTTTTTTTATTCTTTTCTCGAAGAAAATATACACTAGCCGACTATAATATTCTTACAATCGGGTCGTCGTCGTCGTCTCTCGAGCGCTCGTTTTTCATGTTTCTGATTCTTTCCCGACTGCAATTAACAATCGTATTTTCATCATCTAATTCGTCGCTGAGAATGATGACGACCGTGGCCGATGTAACGTTTTCAACGACATTTCGGTTTTAATCTAATTGAAATTAGGTTACAATATTAGTTTATCCAGGGAAAGGATTAACAACTGATCCTTAAATAATTTCCGTAGCTGGAACACGTGTGAGAGGATATTTTACCATCAATATAATACTTCCAATTTGATTTGCATTGTTATTTAATAATATTGTCGAGATGGCTGTCGACGATGGTAGATTTGAGTTCGCCCGAATTTTTGAGGTGTCGAACTACTAAATTGACTGTATGTTTCTATATTTCGTGTAGTGTGTGTGATGTAACGAACATGACTAGTATTTTTCCAAATTTGAATGCGTTTTATTCCCGTCGAGTCGTCGGAATTATATTATTATGCGTCGTCAAGGTTTTAGGTCTTTGAGATTTTTTAAAAAGGCGAAACCAAAAACATTACAGTTGTAACGCTCGTTTATATTTTTATCGGACGAGGTTTTTTTTAACAATAACTTGTTCTGAGACCACGTTTTTGAAATTTCAGAATAATCGTTATTTTTCGAGCTCGTTACGGTTAGTATGGCGATCGGATTTTTTTCTCGCCCCTATTTATTTTATTTGTTAGATGTTTATTCTAGAAGCGAGTCGGTCCTTCTTAAAGTCCTAACCGCCGCCGGCATGCGACAAAGGTGCAGCAGGTACTCGCATGCTGTACGTACGTACGTACATTATATGTATATGATATGCGCAGAACGGCTCCCGCACAAAACGCGGTATATAATAGGTATATAATATAAAATTATACGTATGCGGACGCATAGCTCACGATTAACCCCGTTTGACCCGCGGTAATTACCGCGAACAACAAAACCGCTGCGTGCGCGCGCGCGCCAGGCGCTCGCGTCAGCTTTTTATTTCTCTTTGCGCGCGCGCGTACCCATAAATACACATGTACGAGTATATACCTATATTACATTATATTTATGTACACCCGGCCCCAACTGGTGTACTATATTATATTGTATGTATAATAGGTACGTATTATAGGCGTATAGATAAGTCACGTCTATACCCCCGCCCGCTCTCTCGCTCACCGCAGTCACCTGCACACGCGCGCAGCACACAACTCTTTGTGTTCTCTTCGGTCACATATACTCACCGTTCAAAAGTCATGACCGCCGCCGCCGCGTGGTTTTCAAAAATATCGTGCTTCCGATTTTCCTTCTCGCCGAGCTCGCCGCGGAACACGATCAAACGATCGTACGATTCTAAGGAGAATCAGCCCGACAAACCGTAATTTTCGCGTCCAAAGGTGCTTTATTTGAACGATACTTCCCGCGAACTAATATAGTCTCTAAACCAGAGGTTCCCAAACTTTTTCTCTCCGTAGACCACTGGCTAATTTTTTCTGTTTTTCGTAGACCCCCCGGGTATTAAATTTTCAATATTTGGCTTCAAATTAGTGTTATTTAATTGTATCTTAACATTCTGATATTTACAGTCGAGTATCGACTCGTTAGTCATTAGTCCAGGGCTCATAACTTCTAGCATTTGCATATTTCGGAGTATAAGTGCTATTTTGCTTTTTTTTTTTGGATTTTCGCATGATGTTTATCATTTATTTTTTTTAAATTTTTTTTAGTAGCCTAAAACAACCTTTTTTTAACAGAACAATCGCAGAATAAATGAGTACCACAAGTTGTTCATGATACAATAAAGTACAATAATTCCGATGTAATATTATTCAATTTTTTTTTTTAATAATAGAAGCTAAAATAATAAAATAATATAATAAATAATAATAATAAAATAATAATTTTTGTATACAAACGTTAATGATAATTAATAATAATTCTCGTGGACCCCTATTTATATCTCATGCACTCTCGTTGACATGGACCCCTCGCAGGTCAGAATCGACCCCAGGGGGTCGATATAGACCACTTTGGGAACCTGTGCTCTAAACTCTTATTCGGTGTGTCCTCCGGCCGATATTAGTCTCTCGCTAAAAACGTAACGAAAAAACGACGACGTCGCGGAAATAATTGATTGGGTATTTTAGGCGGTGTCACGCATTGACATTAGATCTGAATTCGCGTGCACTCGCGGACGCGTTGCAAAATTTAAATCTCAAACTCGTAATATATACTCAGACAACGGTACGTTAGTCAATTTAAAACGCCGATTGACGACCGGACTTTCGACTCGAGATCGTCCCGTGTGTTATCATAGTGCGGGTCCGAACCGCCGGGGATGAAGAAACCGTGGGCGCGTTCAAGTCTCTCGGTCCCCGCGGCGCGTCGTCGTCGTCGTCGTCGTCGTGTCATTACGCGACGGTCGACGACGCGCGCGTGCTAGAACGGCGCGAGAAACCAATAATTACGACGTCATCGTCGTAATGTGCGCGCGCGCGCGCGGGTGTGGTGCGTTTAATACCCGGTCTCGGAGGAAATGCGTTTTTTTTTTTTACTTCTCTTTTCTTCTAAAGACGCGAAACGCGCGTTCGTTATTCTCTCGCGTGGACGCTATTATAATGTTATATAGCGGTGGTGTGCCGTGTAACGACCGGGCGTGGGCGTAAATCCACGCGCGCGGAGGCCGTTAAACCAAAAGGACAAAATCAACGCACGACCAAGTCCGAAACGCAATTATATGATGTCTGTATTAGAAAGTTCTCGGGAACCGCCAAAGCTCCAAGAAGAGCTTCCAAACTAGATTATAATATCGTTTTGAAATTCAATCCTCAAATCCTCCTATTTCATATCTGGAAACCGTGCCGGCGCAGTATATAACATTATACGTTTTATATCCTTCGCCCCCGTACACGCTCTAATGCGGTCGTCCTAAAATCGGAATTCCTTTTGTTCGTCCCCGAAAAACTCATCGCGCCGACACCTCTCGCGTCTCCGTACACATATACGTATAATACTACGAGCCCCGAGCGCGCTTTCGGATCGATTGTAATTGCGTTACAATAACAATACACAAAAGCACGCGCGGGCGCACGTTTTCCACCGCCGCGCGTGTGTGAAACGCCAGATGTTGCGGGGCGTGATCGGTATTCGATACTGCTCCGTTTTTCCTCGTCGTTGACGGTTAGTCTGCCGCCCCTCTCGACGTCGCGGTCGTCGTTGTGTTCATTTCGCTCGCTATATTGTAATGATAATAATTGTCACTCTGCTCGTTCGAGTTTACTATAGTGCGTATAAGGTCGACAATTATTGGAAAGTCCCCGCGAGCGTGCCATACGTTATGTAATATAACACGCCGAAAAGGTCATCACGCGTCGTCCAACAGTAATCGAAGAGTGAAAAAAACACACACTATACGACGACCACCGACACGAGCGCGCGTTGTTGTTGTTATTATCGTAGTCGTCGTCGTCGTCGTCTATATAGAGGTACGTACGTCTTTAATCCTGCCGGCGTGGGCGCGCGTGCGTGTGCTCGCCAATTGCCCGGGTGATTGATGGGCCCGGCGGCCGGCGGGGAGCCGACGTCGTGGCGTACCCACCTGCGGTTCCATTCAACGCGAATATAAATTTAAAACGACGAAATAATATTATAACCGGGAGAGCCGCCGCCGAGACGGACGGACGAGGAGCACGCGCATACCGTTTTTTTTTTTTTGTTTTTTTTTATCCTAGGTGGGCACGGTGTTCGTGTAACGCGTCTCCGTCGGACTCGATACGACGATATGATATTATTATAATAATAATAACGCTCGTCCACGACGACGAGCGGGCACGGCCGTTTTGCCGTCGGATTTTCGGGGGCAAATCCGGAGATTTATAAACGCGATAATAGCATGCGCGCGCGACTAAGGACGGCGGGGAAGGAAAATAATAATAATATGTGATAATCACGGACGCGCGTTCTCGAAAATACGACCGCGCTCGCTCGCCATTGTACGCTCGTCAATTGTCAACCCGCGCGCGCCTCCGCCGCCGCCGCCGTCGAGTACAATGACCACGTTTTTCTCGCGTGCCGTACGGGCGTATGATATATCCGACGTACGCGCGCGCGCGCCGACCGAGAATTCCATTAGCTCTATAATCTATCACACGAAATAAAAGGAAATCATCATCCTTGGTCCTGAACTCGCGGCGTGGGCCGGAGACGCGCGGAGAATATTTCCAAGCAGAGTTTCGGGAGACAAACACTGTACTTGATATTATTATGTATAAGTTTTCATCGTAATTAGAAGTAATTGAGAAATAGAGTCTCTTGAAATCGGTCTTGGCCACTTCAGTGCGGTTTCTTCCACGACGATTTCGTTTTAAGGACGACGCGTCCGACGACGTATCAATCGAATGGTCATCGCAGCACACGTACGAATCCAGTTTCACGTCTCGTCTCGACGAGAGCAACGATTCGCCGCTTCGAAAACCGTCGCCCGTCGCTCGCCCACGGATCGGTCGATACCTGGAAAATTCCGCCGCGTCCGAGCATTTATCGATTTGAAAAAAAACACACACACAACGTCGCCCGCGTGACATTACACACGCCCGTAAAACCGTGTACCGCCGCCGCCGCATTGATTTGCCTGCGATTATAAAATGCGCGTATTATAATAATATTATGTCGCACTCGGGGGCGTATTTAGAAATGCCTTATAGGGGGAGGGGCACAAACAAAAAATTCAAATTATATACAGTTGAAAATAACTCATTTTTTAAAAATATCTTTAAAGTCATTTTCATTACGTTGATTTGTCAAAACAGTAAGAGCAGATTGTATTAAATATTGAGCCTCGGATATATCAACAATTGGAGACTGAAGTTTCCTCGATAAAGGTAGTGTACCAAATTCATGGTATTAATTATAATTTGTAATGTCAATAAAAAATCAAATCTTAATATTGAGTTGTATGATCCATTAACTTTCGTCAAAACTTGTCCATCAGAACTTTCAATTATAATATATTCTAAAAATGATAAAATGGCAGGAAGCATAATTTGATTAAATCTTATAAAAGCTTAGTGTTTTTTAACTTTACTTTTAAAAATTTCAAGTCTTTTAGGCGAATCTCTAATGGAGTTTGTAACTTCTTCAACTATGCCGATTGTGTTTCATTTTTTTTTTTTGAAAAGTATAAAATACGGTCAATGGGGGTGGCACGGGCCCCATGTGCCCTCCCCATAAATACGCCCCTGGTCGCACTCGAGTGTACGACGGCGGCGCGGCGGCGGCGTTAGCTGCAGTCTGCGCGCGTAATAATATCGTTTTATATATTATTATTATGTACGTCGTACACTCTATGATGTTTAACGCGAATCGATAAATAACCCGGCAGTACCTGTTGCAATGGCGAAATCAAATTAATTATTTACGATCGTCGACGACGACGAATACCACCACCCGGCCCCGTAACGGTTTATTTATTCCCGCGACGATCTCGATAAATTACAATAATAAAAATTCTTCGCGTCCATATTATTATCACAATTAATATTATTATTAATATTCTGTTTTTTTTTTTCTCTTCTCCCATACCGGCGCGGCGGCGGCGCGGTATTAAAATATATATTATTTGAAATAAGTTCGGGTGTTCGTCATAAACAATCTCTGTATTCATATATTGTAATGCGCACGCCGGAGACGGATCTCGCGCGAGGGGCGCGGCAAAAGCCGCGTCTCTAAACCGTGTTTCGTTCGTGTCCGCGGGACATCGTGTGATAATGGCGTGCGCGTGTTCGTAAGTGTATCGCAAAACGTTCGCCTCGCGTTTTTTCGTCCCGCCCGCGAATTTATCGCCGTTCGATTATACGCAATCGCTTTGCGAGATCGACCGCATATTTCACGTCGTCAACGGGGTGGTGAAATAAGGGTGACGAATAGTGGTAGTGCGGGGTGAAACGCGCGTCACGTCGCGAGATGGTAAAAGTGATAATTAGAGCTAGGATTTTAATGACCTAAAAAATACACAAAAATGCACTAAAAAAAAATGCAAAAATTACCTCTAAAAACTCTAAAAAATGAACTTAAAATATTTGTAATATTACGTAAAAATGACCTTAAAAATGCAATAAAATGCATTTAACACAAAAAATGCAAAATAAAAATTATATATTCTACATTGTTATATCACGAAACAAATTTAGTTTTTGGTTAGAATTGTATAGCACTTGAAGAAAAAAAATGCAAAAGTCACCAAAATCCTATCTCTAGTGATAATAATATATCATATTGTATAATATACTTCCGCCAGGCCACACGCGGTTTTTATTTATCACCGCTGCCTATTATTTGTTTTCTCTACGTGCACGCAGTGGCTCTTGTCTGTTTTGTTTTTTTTTCTCTCTTTTCGTTTCCGAACTATATCTCATACGAGACTGAAATGTAAATCTGCCCCGCGCTCGAGCCGCGTGTGCGTGTGTGTCCGCGCGTACAACACTCGTACAATATCGCTGTAATAATTCGTTAAACTGTCGTGCGGCGTTATTCAATACGAAAAAACCGTTCGTGCGCGGGGTGTGGTGCCCCGGAGTACTCGGGCGAGACTTTGGAAAACTTACGACCGACCGTTCGGCCGGGTTCTTCTAACCTTTTTGCGTTTGCGTTTTCGATCGTGTAGAAAAATCGTTCGACGCGCGTTAAGGTGCGGCCCCACTGGGAGCGATTCTGCGATTCTGCGATTTTAGTCGCGCGTGTTCGTGTATTTTTCATTTGTTTATTCGATGACGTCTGGAAAAATGTTGCTGGCTGAAAGTGCCGCTTTAATAGATATTTTAAATAGTATAATATTAATTAATTAAATTACCATTCATGTCAAGATCCTTTCCAATGTCGGACCGACATTTTTGAATCTTAGTCCTATTACTGTGGTCCGGGTGTCTAGGATTCCAAATGGCTTCCTGTACGAAGACGACGGCAGCTATTTGTTCGGACACAACCGACGCGGAAGACAAATTTTGACAGCGATTACTCGCCGAATATCAAACTATTATTTGTTCTTTCAGCGATTATCGCGCGTGTAATAACACTACACGCGCTCGGTGGGGCCACTACATATGATTTACATTCTATTGTTAAAAAAGCTAAAACGCAAAATCGCAAATCGCTCTCAGTGGGGCCGCAGCTTTAGAGTCATAAAGTGTATTTTGCGAAAACGACTTTTGAAAAAAAGCCCAAGCGTACGCGATATTATTTTCAACACGCTTTTCCTTCTTATTATTACATTTGAAACTCGGTCGTCTTTCGAGATTCTCACGAAAGAAACAATCCGTTTTTCGTCTCGATCCTTACGGCGCGGCGCCCGCCACAGCGATGTTTTCGGGGCGACGAGCGGGTAAACGAGCCCATCGTATTATTATAACAAAATCGTTAATAGGCCGACGAGTGAAATTATTCGAAAACGTTAATCGATCGTCGACACGCCGTCACCTAACCACACCGCGTAATCGTCGGTCGTGCGCGCACACCCGTCGAACACGAGCGACCGCAAATATTTCCACCGGACCGGATTTCGATCGCCGCCGCGTCGTAGTACCTCTATTATAATATTATATACTTGGATGTCGTACGGTCGAGTTTTGCATACACCCACCCACCCGCCCGCCGACCGACCGACGGGCGCGCTCGGATTGTCCGGAAAGAGAAAACGTAATAATTTCGAAATATTTTAACGACGGAAAATAATAATCCGCTCCTATAGAAATCGCGAAAAAAAAACGAAAGACGACGGACGTACAGAGATTATATGCTCTGAGGACGTTATTATTATTGAAATATTATGTTAATGCGGTCCGAGCGTTTTATTGTTCTTGTACGAAAAGCCACTTCGTCAGTCCCGCGCGATTCGGCGTAGGATAAAAATCCATCATATCGTACTGCGGAAAGATTGAGTAACAACGAGTCAAATTATTCGTGTAACAGTTGTAAAATTACATTTTAATAGCCTCGTTTTTATATTCGGCCGAAACTCGTATTATACGTATGTCCCCGGCGCATTAGCATACAATCGCGCGGTAGCGGGACGACGACGACGGCAACTCGTAAATAAAAGGAGAAGGAGAGCATCGTCGTCGTCGTCGTCGCGAACGTCTTCGTCGTTATTTATTTAGTTTTTCGTCGCGCGTTTTATTGCGGGCGTCTGAATAATGTTTCCGTTTGTAAATCACGACGTCACTATACGACAGTACAACAACTACAACTACAACAATAATAATTCAGTAATAACACGACGGGTCGACATTTATATTATATATTAAAATATTAATCATCGCGCGTTAGTCCGATAGATTGTTACGTTTTCGAGCACGCAAACGGCCAGTTATCGAAGCCGAAATCGTAAAAATGTCACCGATAATCTACCGTAAATCCGAATTTTCGAAAGAATTTCGACCCTTTCGGCGTGTTTTTTCTATCGTCGTTTTCCACGAGTAAAAATTACCTTAAATCCAACGGTTTTCCATACGCGGAAGATCGACGCGCGACGTCCTGTTTGTTGCTCTGTCGGTTCGAAAATTCCGCGGGAAACCGTGATTTCATAAAAAATCATTACGCAACGTACGGTCGCCGTCTCACGGACACGCGCGTTTTTCGTGAAATCTGTTGGAAAAAAAAAAAAAACATTAATAATACGTAGCTCTCCCGTGCGATCGTTATTACGAAACTCCGCGTTGCGGTGGCTCCCGGAGCGCCGCGCCGCTCGCACTACCGCGTTCGATATTATTTTCGAGAGTTTTTTTTTTTTTTTTTCGCGCCCCCGTTAATTTTTTTTCTTTTTTCACTCTTTTTCTTTCACGCGCGTTGCACAACGCGCGAAAACCGTTCCGCGTTTCCGTCTGGAAAAAAAAAAAACGAAAAAACGGTGTGAATAATTCATGCGACGACGACGACGACGACGTCGGACCGGACCGGAACGATTTTCCTACGTCGCGTTCCGTCTGCAGACGGCAATATTATAATAGAACGTTACGTTATACAGGGTGTCCTATCGTCGTTTGCCGCCGACACCCGATATATATATTTTATAATAATACGCCCAAAAATACGAGACGAATCGTATAACGATCCCGCGCGTTTGAAAATAAAAGCAAAACAATAACGACTACTTGGCGAACGAATTCTTTCCAAAAGAAGAAGATATCGACGACGATCGCGTGGAAAACTAAAATACGTCAAAACGTGTGTTGAAATAATGTGTCGAAAAAGGGAAATAATACATCGCACTCCTAGAACAATACTGCCAAAACTCAAAATTCATATCAATAATGCCACATTAAATATCGTTTTTCATTTAGCCACTATATAGAGATGTGTCAGTATTGAATTTTTTAAATATTAGTTAGTTTTCAACGCAAGAGAGCCATATTCACCTTATGGCTGTATACTTATTTTAATTTATCCAAATTATCACTCAAGTCAAAATTCAAGACTGCCTTATTTCGACTTGTGGCGTTCTTGCACTGAATAAAAACTAATTATCGTGTGATATGTTGAGTGCAAAACAGCAATATTTAGAGTTGTGTCAGTATTGCATTTTATAATTCGTGATGGTGCAGCCACACAACACGAAATATGACTCTATAAAGTGGCCATCTAAAAATCAATTTCTGTATGCAATACAGTCACATCTCAAAATATGGCAAAAATAAGCATCTAAATCTTTGGGTTTAAGAGTGAATTTCATAATATTTGAAAAAATAATATTGTAAAGTATGATTGTAAGTATTTGAGTGTTAAATTTCAAACGCATATTAAGTAATAAACTCATCAAAATATCCTAGGTCCAAACTTCAAATCGATTTTTCTCAAAACTATAAATTTCGAGTTGTGGCAGTCTTGTTCTAGCAGTGCGCGACATGTCGGCTAGAAGTCGTCGCAAAGTGTAATTATTTAAAATCATAATATTTTAGAAGGTAAAATTATTACGTACATACCTCTACCAACGGTGACGCGATTATAAATCACTAGCGTACACGTCAAAAGTGTAATAAAATAATAATGAAAATTTAAAAATCGTAACGAAACGCGGCTCGCAGTAAACGACGATGGATTAAAATCCGCAACGTTTAATTATTATTACGAACGTTATTTTTGTAAATTCAATTTACCGGGTCGGGTCGGAATTTGCGCCGCGCGCGCGCCTCGTTTAATATTTATCGGTTTAGTTTGTTCTCTGAATATTAAATCGAACCGCGCACATAATAATACGAGTAATAATGTTAATAACAATTTATCGCTTATGAAAAGTCGGCGGACCGAGTCGACTCCGAGTTGTGGCCGCGTAACGTGATCGCCGCGCTTTACTTTTTATCAAACTATACCTAGAAAAATGTATATTTTTAAAAAAACTTTTTTTCATATAAAGAGTAGTCTAAATTTAATTAAAAACTTATTATAAATGAAAATTTGGAAAAAAGTCATCTAAAAAAGCAGCTTCTTCGGTCTCCTCTAGTCGTGATAAATTGAAAAAAAAAAAAAATGAAAACACTTGTTACGTAATCGACTGCGGCGGCGGTGAAAAACTATTGCGTGGTCAGAACAGTGTTAGAGCTCACTTAGTAATCGATACTATCGACTTTGTCCGGCTGATAGGAAATGACAAATGGCGCAATAGTAACGAAACGATGTTGGAACCACCTCGTGTCGTATACGGGAATCGTTCGGAAACCAAACCGGAAAACCTATCCGGAAGGAAATAACACTGCCGGTAAAATATAATATTGTCAATGCGAACTCATCGAACTCATATGTCCGGCGCGATAAACCTGATCTATCTACGGGGTACGCGATCGCGATTTCTCGGACCGCCGCCGTAAATCATAGAGCCGCGTCGTCGTCGTTTCGAGGCATTAATCGTACCGCGGAGGAATATCGATCGAGTTTCTACGCGCACGTCGTCGTAAAACGCGCGAAAGCCGTCGGAAGGAAGGAAGGAAGGAAGGAAAAAAAAAACCCGTAAAAAATAAACGATTCAAAGACGCGCGCGCGCGCGCGTCGTATTATATATTATTATAACGCGTGTTCGAGCCTCTTTGGAAGCCGCGATTGGATCGAAAATAATACGCGTGGAGAAATCGGAATTTCAAACGCGGCCGTCTCCTAAGTGATCAATTATAATACGTGCATAATAATGTATAATAACGACGCGTGTACGGGCTACCGCGGCGGCGGATTCGCGCGTCCTTCTCCCGACCGTGAGAAACAACACAGTTTGCGCGCGTTTTCGGCCCGCCGCCGCCGATTTAAACAAACACGGAGAAAATTTTCAAAATTAATACTCTTTCGTATGAAAATAATATATACGCGCACGTATTACTTACAGGTCGTAAAAATACGCCTCGGAGCACCGACGAGAGTGGAACTCGTCACAGCATTATTATCGTCGTCGTCGCAGCGAGTCTCTTTTATATATTATAACACGACGACGACGTGTTGCAATTTTTTTTTTTTTTCACGTATAATTATTATTATCGGACTGACGCCGCCGCCGCCGCCCCGTTTTAATTGATACACACGTCGCGATTATGTTTTTTTTTTTTTTTCCATCGCGGCGGTAAAAGTCAGACCTCGTATTAAATTTGTATTATTTTAATAAGACGCGGAAGCGATGCACTTATCGTCGAGGAATATTCGTTATAACGCGGACGACGACGACGCGACGGTGGAAATACGACGCCAAAACCGACGACGACGTAGCCTCCGTCGACGAGGCGAGACGGTGGCGGAGAATAATGCTCAGTGACGCGGCAGCGGCAAAAAATCGATCCGAAGAAACGTTATACTCTCCGACGACGACGACGTATTATGATAATTATTAATAATACTGTTTTTTTTTTTTTTCCGCGACGTCGCCAAACGCCACTCGTCAATGTTCGGCGAACCGCGCGCAAAAACAGGGGTTCCCAACGATCCTTTCCGCGCGTACCGTAGGTAAACGAGAATCGATTAAACATCGATTGTGTTTACACGATCGGACACTCGAAACAATAAGAGGAGCCCCCCCGACCAAGACCACCGCAGTCGTACCGTAAGGTTTAGCGAACTCGACGACGACGGTGAAAAAAGAGTCCTGGTAAAGGAGGAGGGATAACTATTTCCTTCGTATCTACATCGATATATACGTATACGATATTATAATAATAATACTACTACTATACTCGTGTGCGACGAGATGATATCGTGAAATATTATTCAAATCCGCGTTATGTAAACACGCGCGCGCGCTCCGGACGCGCCTATATATAGGACATAATATTTTATTCGATATTATTATTATTATTATTACTACCGATTTAATGATGTATTGTTATTTTCGGGACTCCGGTTGACCCGCCAGCGTTCGTAATAATAGTAGTCTAAGAAGTAGTAGTGATAGAAATAACAATATATCGTCGTCGTCGTCGTCGTCGTCGTTCGATTTCGAGCTCCTGCGAGCTAATCGCGTCCGTACACGCCCTAAATACCAGACGTCGCGCGTGCCGCCCTCTCGGCGGACGACAACCGTCGCGCGCGTATACATTATAATATAATAATATTATTATTATTATCATAAACGAAACACAATGCGTAATATTATTACGGCGTGACGCGCGGTCGCAATCCATCATCCATCGGCTCGCGATAATCTCCGCGGAGATCTGTCCCGCGGGGAGGGGGCGGAGCTTAAGGAAAAATAAGAAATAAATACGAATAATACGCGACGCGATCCGCAGATTTAGTCGAATTTTCGGAGAACTTTAACGCCGTCCATCCGTCTGAAATTGTTTTCCTCAAAAGAGTAGGTACCTTAAAAAAGGTAGTCTTTATACGTTTACTGCACAAATCATTCGATAAACACCGCGAAAACAACAAGCCAGTGTATGTTATAATCGAACACCTCTTGAATTGGAAAAAATAATTCGAACGTCCGATTATAATATTTCGTTATGTTACACGCATTATACATATTATTATAATAAATTTATCGCGGAATTCAACAACGACGTTTGCAAACGGAAATTAAATAATATACTTTTTGGAAAACAAATGGTCAATAAAATTGTTCTCTGTTCGGCCAGATCGATTAGAGTAAAATAACAGCTAGTAATGAACACAGTCGAACTATTTCGGATGGTAGGTTAGATTAGATTAGGTTTGACGGGAATATAATTCGATTTCGTAAGCGATTGTTTAAAAAAATCGTTCGGACGTCGCACGTTATATCGACGTGATAATATGCCGTAAAATGATTATTAAAATATACTTATTACCAGTCGAACGCGGAAATGTAAGACCGTTTGGGGTTGAGGACTGTTGGAAGTGGACTTATCTCCGCCCACGGCCTTGTGACTTGCCCTACTCTCTCTCTCTCTCTATTCTTGAGTAGAGTCTTCGAAGAGCGGTCGTGTCTAGCGGCACGCGACCTGTACACATAACATTAATACGTTATATTATTATTATTATTATTGTCGGTGGCGATTGTGCAAAGGATAAAAAATGATATAATAACGATGGCGGAAAAAAGCAAATAAATAAAACATGATGCCGGGAGGGCGCAGAGTGAAGGGACCCCGCGGGCGTGTACGCGTCCGACGTCGTAGGGCGTTACGTCAGGCCTCGGCGGCGACGATAACAAACACGAGTATAGAAGAAGTAATGATAATATTACATATTATTATCATTATTATTATCGTAGCCGAGCTCGGTAAAGGTCGGTCGGGTGAAGACGGGTCACGGCGAGAGCACCCGCGCGAGGTCGGCCGCGAAATCGTCGTGTCGCGGGGCTGCCGGGGCGGCTGCTGACGAACGGCCGAAGAATTCCAATAACGAAACGCGATGAAATACAATTTCATTATAACGCGCGCGCGCGCACGCGATATTCCGGTATGCGATTCTCATAATAACACGTCTATATTGATATCACACACGTGGTCGCGGCGCGTAAAGTCGACCAAGGTCTCCTGGGTCCTCTCCTTCGCGCCGTCCGACCTGTTGTAGAGAGAAGAAGAAAAAAAAAAAAACCCGGCCGTGCTCGTCGTGGAAATCATCGTTATTATTTGTTTTGAGACGACGACGACGAAACTGGACTTGGATCGACGACCGCCGGCGGAATCGATTGGAAAGTCTCGTTATATTACGAGCCGGCTCGGAACGCGGACGTCGCAATAATAATAATAACCGATCGCGCAACGGACGAGCGATCGACGGATTCGCGCGGGTCTTTTAATATTTATCGCGCGTACGGATCGTTAATCGTTCGAGCGATTTAATACCGCCATTATGGTAGTCTATATAGCAATCGTACCGCACACTATACAAGTGCTATTTTTTACAACAACTGCCATAGCGGTTTACAAGTGTTTCGACGATTATTATTATTATTTAAGTACTCGCGCGTTTCGTTTCTCGCGGCGATATTATGTCCAGGGTGGCGGAGAGGTTTATATCGAACGCGGTTTTATATACCTAGCGAGATGGTAATTCGGCTGATCGAACGCGCCATTACGGGCGTTTACGAGATTACTATAATTATTACGATCGATTCGTACGACTTTTGAGAGTGTATTGTGTCGAGAAAAAAACACAATTAATATATTTTCACACGGATCGAGTAGGAAAACTACTGTTTTTCGAGCGTCCGAGGATAATTAATAGCGACGACGATCTACTGTACGCAATTTCGACGCGAACGCGCGATCGCGTTTATTTCATTTATTGAAACTATTTCGGTTATGCCGATCGCGCCGCCGCAATAACAATATCATCTCGTTATCATAAGATAATATTATTACTGCCGTACGCGTTATAATAAAACGTTATCGCGCATATTATGTGTAAAATAATAATAATATCGCACTCGTGACTCGCCGGCGTGTGTTATGTGCACACGAGGCTAATAATCCAAGGCGGTCGGGTCTTGGAAACGAGCTGGCGCGCGCGGTGTTTGTGTTGTCCCGGGGGCACACCGGACCAGAAGGATCGCGGGAGAAGAAACGGCGGCGGCGGCGGCGACGGACGGACGGCGCGTATAATTAGAGCCGCCAGCAGAGGTGCGAGCGTCGAGAAAATAAAAAAAAAAAAAAAAGAGGGGAAAAAATAAACAAGAGGAAAAAAAAAATCGTTCCACATAGATAAAATAATTACCCGTCGTCGATGCAGATCAACTTCACCCACTCGCGATCCGTCGCCTTGACTTTTGAAAACGCCGTCGGGCGATCCTCTCGCCAACGTCCAACCGATAGTCTCGTTCGAGTCGATATTTTCGGCAAGAATTTTACACAATGGCTTTTGTGGTTTTTCGAGCTCCACTCAAACATTCGATAATTCGTACACGAATTTTAACGTTAGGTATTATTATAAATATGAAAAGAGAAAAATAACAATATGTCTGCACGAAAATAGCAAAAACGTTATATAATAACCTCGCGTAATATCGAAAGCTGTAATAGTCTGAAAAAAGCATTTTCGAAACGTTTTATTTTTTTTTCGGGAAAAAACAAATCAATTTTACGCGTGTTTCGATTGTTTTTAGCGTGGGCTTCGCGTGTGACTCAACAACTCGAAATCGAAATCGAAAGGAGCGAAAGTTCACGCCCATCGTTGCGCGGCGGACACGCGACCAATGACAGTCGAGCAGCGCGCGCCACCCGACCAATGACGGACGAGCTGGTTTGCGCAACCCCGCCGACGCTCGAAAGAACAGCTCGCCAGCGCACGGCGGCGGCGTGCCCGCGACGATCAGTCTACTGCCGACAGCGGTTCAGTTCAGTTTCTTTCTTTTCGACGTCGCCGTTTTTATTTTTTCTCTCCGTAATAATAATATTTATCGACTTTTTATCGCGACGATAATTTCTTCTTTTCGATCGAGTGGCTTTTTTTCATCTTTTTTTTTTTTTACCGTTCTCACTTTATTTCGCGAGCCGATACGAACACCGACGCAGCACAAGCACCCGACCAAGCACCCGAGAGTACCGCAGTGAGTATTACCGATTATTATATTTTATTTACAGATAGGTTCTCCGCCGGTTCTCTTCTGCCAATCGATAAATTTTAATAATTATAAACCGTGTCGAAAGGCATTCGTGGATTGTATGATTTTCACGATAACCGCGCGTTTTTTTTTATCGAATTTCGCGCGCGAGCCGGGACGAGTGGGCGGAAGACGATTTCACGTGCCCGACCGTGCGTGTTTTATCCATCAGTTTATTAGTTTTTTTTTTTAAATTCGGTTTTTTTTTTTTCTTCCGACGAGTATTTTATAATTACATCGCGTACGAGGCGTCGGTGGCGCGACTGCCGTCGGCACGTCGTCGTCGTACGGGCACCGTCATAAATCACTGCTGCCGCTGCTGCTGCTGGGCCATATCGGCGTAAATCACGTGCGGACGACCGACCGACGTGTCGCGTCAACCCACCGCGGGTCGCCCGCACGTTCGTTTTCGACGACGACGATAATAATTAGGCGGCGGCCCGGTCATTATTTACGGCGCGCCGCGAGATCGCGTCTCCTTTACTCGCCCGAAATCCGGGTGAATACGTCGTCTCGTTTCAAGTGTTCTCTCGTTACCTACGCGTTCGCGCCGCGAAATAGTTTTTCGATACGCCGTCGTCTCGCTCTGCGATCACTTCGGGTCCGATCGAAAAACATTCCTCGGTACCTAATATAACAACTGCTAGTTCGAACTGGATTATTATACTTTCGAGCTCCCCAACCCACCGGTTTCTTTCTTCGTCAAATCGCTCTTCTCGTATATTCGTCGCTCGTATTTATTATTAAATAAATATATAAATAACGTTATTATTGCTCGCAAAACCTTATATAATGCTCGTTGTTTTTCGATTTAACCGTCGTCGCGAGCGGTCGGCTGAAAAAGAAAATATAAAAAACGAACGATACACGTCGCGTCAGTATAAGTTATTTCAATAAAAACCGATATAAAAAACTCCGTCCGGAATAAATCGTCGCGCAACGATAATTACCCTCGCGTATAATTATTATAATATGATTGTAAACTGTTACTGAATTCCATTGGCTTTAGTTTCATGTCGAACCGAATAAACGCAATTTCGAAGACCTATTTATACGATTTCACGTTAAGTTTGTCGGACTTTTTCCGCGGCGATATCGAAGAAAAAATCGCTCTTCTCGTATTTATTATAACGTTATTGCTCGCAAAACCTTATATAATGCTCGTTGTTTTCCGATTTAACCGTCGTCGTCGCGAGCGGTCGGCTGAAAAAGAAAATATAAAAAACGAACGATACACGTCGCGTCAGTATATAAGTTATTTCAATAAAAACCGATATAAAAACTTCGCGTAGTCCTCCGGAATAAATCGTCAATGATTTTGGCGAAAATTAATTTATAACTTAACATATACTATTTTATGCATATTTTTTCTTGTGCTAGAAGGGCGTATCTTGATCACTAAAATTATTACAAGAAATAGATTGGCCAATGTCGCAAACAAAAATATTATTTCTAAAGTGGCCAAACTGTTTATTATTGTTTTTTTTTTCCGGAAATGATAAATAGTGAGATTGGCCCTTCTTGACCCAAGGTCCAGGATTATTATAAAAGATTGTTTTCACACGATCTAGTTAACTGTTACTTAATAATTCTATTGTGGCTTTAGCACCGAATAAACGCGATTTCGAAGACCTATTCGTACGATTTCACGTTACGTTTGTCGGATTTTTTCCGCGACAATAGTATCGAGTCGTAGTGAAAATGTTTACATATTTTCTAGTTGCACTTTATAATATATCTATGTCGTACTCCTCGCTACCGCGGGCGCGTTATTGTCGCGCGAGGGTATCCGTGGTGTTCCGGGAGGTCTCGGGCACACGAGTGTCTTTTGTACGCGGTCTTCGCTCTTTGCGGCGTCGTTGTATCGCGCGCGCGCACACTCGAGACGATTTCTAATGGATTTTTCGGGTCGGCTCGCGAGAAACGCGCGCGTCGTACGAACGGTCTTTATTATATTATCAAGACCGCGGATCGCGCACCGTTGTGTGCTGTACGCGCCGTAATGTATACGCGTCGGAGAGTTAATGATACTCGACCCGAGACGTGGGCGGGGAGGTTGGTCGCTGTATTAGGGGAGAAAAGCGCAACATCACGGTTACCGCACACGTACGCGACATTATATAGCGCGTACACGAATGTATAATAATATATGGTCTCGAAGACGACGGATATAAATAAATGAAAAAAAAAAACCTTACCGGCCGCCGCCGCCGCGTAATAATTAATTAGCCTAAATGCCATTTCTGGACCGCGATGCAGTAGCCGCGCGTCCGCGTCCGCGTGTTTCCGCTTCCACGCGATATCTCTAACGACATCGCGCGGACCCGTGATAAATCATTTTTGATCGCTGCCCGCCGATGCTCTATGCTGTATAACTCTTTTACGCGGTGTTGTTATTATTTTACGGAGTGCTGCTTTTCTTTGGGTTTGTTTTTTCGTTCTTTCGTTTCGCGCGCGCAAACCGCTCGACGTTTCAAGGATGTTCCCAAATCCGGCCGGCCCGGCGGCGGTCCAAAAAAGGGTCGCCCCGCAGGCGGACACAGTCGCGTGTTTCGAAATGACGAAACTCTTTTGACACTCTGCCGGTTCGGTAGATATGCGCGACGACGACGGTCAGATGTAGTTGCTTAAATTTCGTTTATTTATTTACCGAGCGTTTCTGGGAATCGTCGTCGTCGCCCACACGGTGTTCCGGGACGATCGATAAGCCGACGACCGACGTTGTTCTCGAAACTCGTTACGATAGGCTCGCCGCGATGGTAAAAAAATTGTAATAACAATCCCGTTTGCGCGCATATTTTAAAAAAAATAACAATGTCGACGAGGTTGAAAAAATATTCGTGTTTATTCAAAGTGATTCCTCTTATATACTCGTGTGCGATCGGTAAAGTATTCAATCTAGGTATTCTACCCAGTCATTCTATACGACGAGATACTATTTGTAATATTTGGCGGTGTATTGAATTTCTATGTTATTTTTAAAATACACGCGCGCACAGTTCCTAGGATTTCTATATAGGAACGCCGAACCCACATACCGCAGGGAAAGTGTGTGTAAACAGTTTATTATTTTAATAAGGTCGTCGCGTGTTTTGAGCGCAATGAGGAATAAGAAATGATAAATCCTACTATATGTTTTATATAATTTTAATAATATGTACTATTTTATATAGTTTTTATTTAATTATCGTCGAAACATCGTTCGATTTATCTCACTGCTGGTACTTGTCGACTCGTAACTGACTGGAACGATACGCCACTTTCGCCGTTATGGTACGATTTCAATAATCAGAATATTAGTAAGGCAGTGTAAAATATAATTTTTTATCGATTTCGTACGCTGTAAACTCAAAGTGTATTGTGTAGAATACGTGTCAATATTGGTTTCCAGCGCTCGTCTTTGTCGTTTTATAACATAATTATTGTGTATTTGCGAATGCGCTCGTGCACGGGACGAGAGCGATTTAAAGACTGTTTTTTTTTTTGTCTTCTTTTCTTCTAAACGCGCACCGCGTTATGAAACGCGATTGGAAAATTCGAATCTGTCGATAAAAACGATTAGGCGGAGTTTTAATCGTTTTGTGTCTGCTCGCGCGTTTCTGTCTCGGGATCGCTGGGTTTTTTTCGACCATCGTCGGGCAAAGCGACTTTGCCAACTATAGCCTCTAATATATCCGATAGATAATCGGGTCCAAACAAAGAGTTAAACACCTCGTCGCGGCGGCGTTTACGCAATCAATTAAATCGGCACCGCGCCGCCGCCGCCGCGCGTTGAATAATACATAACGAGTACCTGCGAGCGAATAAAAATATATATTATATATACGTATACGAGTATAATAGTAGTGCAGGTGAGATAGTATTCTAAACAAAATAATAAACGCCACTGAAAAATCATTTCTGTCGATCTGCAGCAGCGCGTTCAGCGTCGTGTGAAACTTCATTCCTCGGTGTATATAATTATTTCTTAATGTCTGTGCGGTGTGCACATTTTTCTGATATCACGGACATTGTGTACGGCGAGGTAGGAAAAAAAATAAATATCTCGATAATTCCTTTAGATTACTCTCGTCGGCCGCGATATTATATTTTACGGTCCGAGTATAAATATTACAGTAATGACTGGCGATAATGATATTAATAATAATAATATTATGATAGCCGAGGTGGTGTTTCGTTTTCATCTGAGGTTGTTACAAACGTAACATTGAAATCGTTACGACTCGTAATAGGTTTACGATATTATTATCCTTCTCTCGCAGAGAAGGATATACGTATGTATACGAGTATATATATATATATATAGAGTCGGCGCAACATTAACGTTCGTTTAGAAAAAAAAAAAAAAAAAAAAAATCGAAAATAAAAAATATGCAATAATAATTTATGGAAAAATGTGCAATGTGCAGCGAGCGTATTATTGCAACGTCGCATTATATTATTATCGCGTATGACGTACGACGCGGTGTGATAATAGTCGCTGCCGTTCCCCTTATACTCCGATTTCGTTGACATTTAAATTTATGTGTAAAAGAACGACTTCGCGCGACGGAAATCGAAAAAATACTCGATATTTGCAATCGCCTTTCGGACATTTCGCGCGGGGTTTTTGAAAAAGGAAAAAAAAAACGATTTAATCACGCGACACGCGAGACTTAACGTCGATAATTATTATTCGGCAGTTTTCTCGCAACGAACGCGCGCGCGCACGAATAATTGTCAAATTGTCTTCAACTTCAAGTCGAATCGATTTGCGGGTAGTACGTTTTTTTTTCTTTCTTTCTATTTCGTTTCGACTGCACTCGGAACGCTTGTGTGTTATTTTTCAATCGGAAAACGAAAGTCATCATATCGACCACTGTGTATATTTGATTTACAATAATGTGCGCAGAAAACCGCCGAGATATTATGTAAATCGCGCGCGCGCGAAAACGTAACAAAGAATCCATAATGATGTGGTGTGTGTGTGCGTGACGTGACGATCGTATCGAACGCGAGAACACTAATAGGCGACCTTGGCAGCGCGCGTGTTTACGGTCGGTCGACGGAATAATAATAATAAAAAAAAATCATAAATATGGGCGGCACGAGCGCTTAACGGTCCGAAATGCGTAAAACGACCCGAACGTCTCTGTCGAAAAGTAAAAAAACCGACGCGTTTACGTACACTCGCTGTAATGTTTATTTCGCGAGCAAACCGATATATAAACGCGCAACAATTGCTCCCCGTCGACATGCGACAACATAATACTATTTGAAAACGAAATGGAATTTGTTTCGCGTCCCTTTTCTCGTATTCCATAACTCGTATTATATCGTTTCGAACCCTAAATTTTCGCCGTTCTTTAAAACGTGCTCGGCGCGTTCAAAATATCTGAGGGGAAGGGAAGAAGAGAAGGGCAGTCGGTGGATTCCTTTACGTCCGACGAGTTTTACCCAAGTATATTGAGGACTTCTAGTTTTTTCAAATTTTTTTTAGAAAGATCGTAGAAAAATTCTAGTGAATAACAAATGTGTTTCATAACACCAGGAGATCAAATTAAAAATTTTATTTTGCATATTTTTTGCATATTTTGTCATAATTTATATTTGAGTATATTAGAAAAATTAAGATCATATTTGGCGATTTTCGAATTAAGTTCTTAAATTAGCTTAGACGAAGTGGTAAATTTTCGAAAAAAGGAGATGAAAAATAAATATTATAATAACTTATAAGATAAAATAAAATAATTTTTAGAGCATATTTCAAGTGCATAAATGCATGAATATTATTAGATTTTTAAGTACTAGAAGTCCTCAGCCCTAGTAATGATATTATTATTATTTTTAATAATTGAAATATTAATCGACTGTGCGAAACCGCGCGCGGCCGTATAACATTATGACGTGCGTTCGCGGATCAGTCGTGCGGTAAAGGTACGTATACGAACGCACGGTATCGTAACTTATCGATATCGACGCGCGTTCGAGTCCTTTTTCTCCTGAGGCTGAACGATAGCGAAACGTGTCATAATAATATTATGTGATATATACTGGCGGGTGAAAATGTAGGAAATCTTTTTCTCTCGCTACTTTCAATAAAGTATTTTCCACTGAATTCCACGCCGCGATTTCATACGTCTCGTAGGTGGTGTATTGTTGTTGTGTGTCGTGCGAGACGCATAGTACGACACGCGACGGTTTCGCTGCGGGTTATTACGGGCGAGTGAAAAACCGGTCGTCGTCGTCGACGACGGGCAAAAAAAATAAAACCTGCGGACGAGCAGACCATCAGGACCATCGTGTACGTATATACTTATAATAATATCTCTAGCGCGTCCGCCCGAGGATGATCTGCCGAGATGACCGATAAGAGTCGGCTAAATTATTACGACCGTCGCGGTCTGACCCCCGGGGGCGCTTTTCGTCGCAGACGTCGTCCTCGCTCGCTGGCTGGCTGGCTCGCTCGCGCGCGGCTCAGGTGGTGGCGCGTGACGTGCGCGTGTTTGCAGCAGCCCCGTCGGCGAGAAGAGAGGTCGTCCCGTGCGCGCGAGAGGAGCTGCACGTATCGCACGCCGCGCCGCCGCAACTATACTATTATTTTATTTTTACTATTATTATATTATTATATTATCGTCGTGGACTCGCGTGCGCGCGTGCCTGCGAATCGGCCGACACGCGCAAAAACGTCTGCACGCGTCCGATATGTACGCTAAAACCACTACTAAAACCACTACAAACGAAAAACGCCTCGACTCGATAATATTCGCTCGGTTCGTCTTTACGTAAAACACTTTGCGACCACTATACACAAAATATCGAAACATATAATTCGTTGACGGCCGTCTCGACGATTATTAGTATCGAACTATTATTATTGATTTTAAATCCTTCCACGCGTGTTCAACCCCCACAGCTACGAAAATCGTATCCATAAGGACCGGAAACCCTTTGCCGGACAAACCATGATATTGTAATAAGTAGGGTTCGGATTTGAAGGCTTTTCTGGCCTTTCTTTTAAAAATCATAATGGAAAAAGAATTTTCGTACAAAAACGTGTTTCGTTGTAATTTCCAAGACGAATTATTTTCAGACGAATGGGTTTTCTATAATATTCTTCGCTTTAGTCTTTACTGAAGACAGATTATCTATAAGTACGTGGTAGTAAATTTTTTATATAAGTCAAATGCCTTATTTTTTTTTACATTTTAAATGCTTTTTCTTATTGATTTTATCGCCTTCAAATCCGAACCCTAGTAATAAGGTCCCCGACCACGTTACTTTGGTGTTTCAATAATATGAATTTTTAAAAAGGAAAAAACCTAGACGTGCGTACACCTTCCGTACAGACTCCGCGAGACTTTCCACTTTCAGATTTCCGACCTTTGTCGAGTATTTTAACTCGGTTTTCCGCAGTCTCGGGGGCAAATGTGTTTTGTGTTTCTACTAGTGGTGGGAAAAATTCTCGAACTTCGAAATCCGAAATCCGTATTTCGGATTTTGAACATAGAATTAGTATTCTTTTATATTTTAATTATATTAGAGCCTTGATAAATACTCATTTTTTGTAATAAATTAATATACATAATATTTAATATATTTATTCAAAAACTTTTAAATCAAAAAATACAACAACAATAATAATCAATATCGCAATAACATGTAGATTTGACGGCCTAAACTTAATTTATATATGAAATGAGTAGAGATGTTAAATTTCAGAAATTTAATTCTGAAGAAATTTCTAAAATATATGTTTTTTAAAAATTTAATTTTAATTTAACTTTATAACTTAAATTTTTTGTAAATTAGCTTTAAAAAATTTAATATTATTCTTTAAATTTAGACAAATATTTTATTCCCTAATTTGATCTAATTTTTAAATGGTATATCAGTAAATTTAATTTAAATACCTAATTAATAAATAATAATCAATATATACTTTTTTAAATAGACATAGAGACTCGATTCTTTATTATTAGTCTTATTTAGTCAAAACAATTTATTTTATTTTATACTTAAATAATAAATATTATTCAATAGTCGATAAACCCAAATCTCGGATTTCCTAGCCCGAAATCCGAAATCCGAAATCCGGATTTATTAGATTTTCGAAGAATCCGGATTTCATTCCCATCACTAGTTTCTACTACTACTACTACTACTACTACTTGGCTTACGTTTTTGGCCGCGAAACGCGCTGTATACACACGTAACGTTATATATATTATTATATTGTACGCACTCGCGCGCGCGCGCGCTCTCGAGAGAGAGAGATATCGTAAGACGCTTATGATTTATCGGTCCATCGTGATCGGGACCGGTGCAACCGAACATCACGATTCTTATTACGTTTATTGCCGGACGGCGGCGGCGGGCCGATATCGATTGAATTAATCGGTGGCCCGGTCAATAATTAACCGGTTAACGGCGGATCGCAACTATGTGTGTGTGTGTTGTATACGTATAATATTATAAATTTCCATGTGCGGCGTATACATATAATAATAACATATAACGTATGAAATATTCTCGAAAACTAGCCCGTGAGTTACGCGCGTGTTTTCGTGCATAAATATTATTCGTGTATAAAGTACACGCCGCCGCCGCGCCGCGGTTTTCTTATTTGATTCCATCTCGCCCGTATATACGCGCGCGTGTTCGGTCGTGAAACGGATCCCGGACCGACGACGACGACGACGGCGTTGCTGAAACGGCGGCCGGTGGTGAAACGTTACGCGAGCCGGAAACGAACGCCGCCGCCGAATGATAATATAACGAGCGGGGGCCGGTTTTCGAATGATTATTTTTTTAATTCAAGTACTCGAGACCGCGATCGACGGCTGCGCTACTCTCGTCATATTATACAGTGTGTCCCGTTTTAAATGTACCACTAAATATCTCGGCCCGATAATCTTAGATTGAAAATACGGTTTGCTGCAATAGCTAAGGGGTCGTACTGAAGTATACACATTTAAGGACAAATTTTTAACTCTTGTAGTAGTATGCGCATGCGCAATAGAATGTTTTTTTTAAATTGCAACACCTATTTTTGTCACCGGATATATGGATAGATTATTTTATGCTAAGTAATTTCGATCGTTGTGCACAGCTTTTTGAAATTTTAAAATAATTACATTTTTTCGATTTTACCAAAAACATTACACGCTTCAAATTGAGTGATTTTTTCATAACTCTCAAGGTGTATGACGTTTCGTTTTTCTTTTGCGAACCTTATTCTCATATAAAAACAGTATAAATATCAATCGGTCGATAAATATATCCTTTGAATCCTTTTCCAATCGATATGGTTAAATATAGCCGACCGTGTAGTATACCCGAATTCGTATCCTTTAAGCGAGTCGCGATATTTCGACACGGAGACGAAAGCGTAAGCACGCGCGTTTCGACGGGTTTTTTTTTTTCACGACGTCATATTATCATGCGCGCGCTATCCTTTGAAAAAATAAATAAAAAAGAACCGATTACGACGTGTATACCATCGACGTTATAATAATATCACGCGTGCACCTAAATACACGTGCTCACGATCATAATTTACGCGAAACGACTGCGCCTCTCCCCCTACCCGACTCGTCCGAGACCCGCGGGTGGCGAATCCCGGTCGTCGCGCGGGAGTCGCCGGCCCGAGAATCCGTTTCGGGTCACGAAGACGTCGTTATAATATTATTATAATAATATCGTATATAGCTTATTATTATTATCGCGTACGATAGTCCGGTGAAAGCCACCGACGCTTTGCAACGATTTTCGACACACCAACACGCGCCGTATAACATTTATATATAAAAAAATCGCTACCACATACCATAGTTGGTTTTGGTCCTACCGGCACTTACAATCGGGGGGGGGGGGTTAGCCGAACCTCAGAGTTTCGCGAAATCGCGCATTTTTCGGCCGGGGGGCTCAAGTTCCCCGTCGTTATATTTATTAGAAAAATATTCAATCTGTAATAATATTACATTTTTTTTTTTACTTATTCGTTTAAAATCATCATTAATTACAATAAAAAAATGTATAATAACCAGGGCTCGGGACTTAAAGCACTTAAAATCATTAAAATAAGCGCTTGAGTGCGAGAGTGTCGTCGTTGCTGTCACTTATGTTCAACGTTTCCGTACGATACACAAAATTAATCTGTTTGATAATACATAATATTATGTACAGTATTATTAATCGTTAATTATTATGTTATACTAGAGAAAACGATTTATATATTTAAAAAAAGAAAAAAATCAATAAGATTTTTCACGTTGTTTGTGTGAGCGGCGGCGCATTTGTATCCCACTAACTGGCTCTTCGATTCTCGGAGGGGAGGGGGGGGATCAGGACCGGAGGGGCCGTCGTCGACGACGGTCGCGCCGACAATTAAAAACCGTTAATTTCGTATTCATCGTTTACGCAATAATTTTCGCGTTTTGTTGTTGTAAAATTTCGCACCGCCGCGCCGCCGCCTGGATCGCCCGGCGCGGATTCACACGCTTTCGGAAGATGATCGGCGTTTCCGGATATCCAGATTATCGGAATAATATATTATGTTATGCGACGCGTACGATTCTGTCGTATCTGTCGAATTACCATATTATTCATGAACTCGTCTTGTTCGCACGTAAAATAATATGCCGGACGAAAAAACGCGTATTGTGGGAAAAAAAGTTTCTTCGACGAGTCCGTCGGATCGATATTCGCGTTTCGGTCGACTCGCTGGCAGAGTTTGGCATTATTATTCGAATAAAAAGTTATTTTCTCTATTCATTTATTCTTCATTTTTACGATTATTCCGATTCGATTTTGCCCAACTCGTCGGCCGGTTGGTTTTCCGGCCTTTTCCGATACACCGCCGAAAAGCATATAATAATATATATTACGTATATAAATCTGACGAAAAGTATTCGTTTATCGTTTTTATTGACAATTTTTCAGAGCTTCCGGAAACCAGTCTCCATTGACGTTTCGTCGAGATTTATTCGTTTCGCAGAGCTTTATCTTACAAGCCATCTCGTACCGCTCGTGGCGACGATTAAGGGATACAAAACGTTATTTACATATTGCAATTATGTATATTATTTATGTACGTTCTAAAATATACGTAGTAAAACGTACTATTTGAATATTAATTATCGTCGGCCTCCTCTTCCCATCCGGATGTGTGTTTACCGCGTCGATATTTTATTTAGTCCGGTCTCGGTTTTCCGTTTTGTCGGCAATCGTTTCGCGCGCGCGCGCGGGTCCTAGCCCCCGCAGGACAACGATCCTCACAGATTCTTCACCTCGTCGAGGTCCTGCGTACAGTACACGCGAATGGGTTTATTTATTTACGGGCTGTGCCCTTTTTGAAATACGACATTCGGTGTGAATAACGGTAGTCGGACATTTTTGTTCGTCTTAGAGGCTCGTTTGCCATATAAAGTACGTAGAACGAGACGAATGCGATGTCGGCCGATAGGGGGACTCATTTTCTCCGCGCGTGCTCGTGCACAACGCGGCACACGTTGTGCTGCGGGTGGGTATACTCGGGCGAGACGCGATAAAATGTCTATTCGCGCCATTGCGCCGATCTAATCGTTTTCGTGAAAACCGATCGAAAAACGCTTGTTATACACGTAAGTAGGTATATGCAGCCCGCCGGTCGTTTTTCGATATACTTGAAACGACGTAATTTTACGCACGATCGGACGTTTTATATTATTTTCGTTTCCATTGACTCTATATACTTACGGCGCGCAGAGCCTCTGGTTCAAATCCTGGCTCAGTGGGATTCACTACTCGATATTTCGAGCGGCGATCGTTCATAATTTATACATTTAGGAGGCACACGGCGGCGTAATAATATAATCGTATTATACACCACGTCGTCGTCGAGAGCAGAGAAAACGGGTCGCAATTAAAATTTAATCCGAGCGGCGCGCTCGGAATTATAAATCGTCGAGTTGGCGACGACGAGTTTTTGCGGAGAAAACGCGTTAAAATTTTCGAACCGAGGTCGGCCACGGCTATAGTATATTATACTACTGTACGTGTGCGCAGTATATACCGCATAGTTTTACGAGGGCGAGGGAAACTCGAACGCATTAGATAAACATCGTCTTCGGACGCGATATATCGTCGTTTATTATTATACCGTCGTCGTGCGACGGCGATCGGATCTCGACGATACAATATTATTATTATTATACGGATCACAATATTATAGATGCGTGCCGCGGAAATTGTGATACGTCCATTGTGTTATTATTATTTGATTAATTTCGGTCCATTACTAAAACAAAATCCGTATCGCTCGGCGTACGTACGTGTATATACGTATAAATCGTGTGCAGTAACAAAAGGGAATAAAAATTAGATCGGCTATCGATGTTTACTACTATTATATTATTATTATATATACGTCTCGTACGACTTATACGTCGCTCGTCCGCAACAGCCGTGTCTATGTATTATTCATAAAGTATAAAATATAAAGTGTGTGCGTGTGCGCGTGCGCGCGCGTCTGTGTACTCGCGCAATTAAGTTTCTTTTTACTACCGTCGTCGTCGTCGTCGTCGTCGTCGCCGCGCGCCGGTACCATTAGAAAGTAAAATCATTTCGATTTATTTAGAACAGTCGATATATAATAATAAAAAGGCAACGATTATTTTCGATATTTTACGATACAGGTAGCACCACGTATAATTAATACGTTACGTTACAGTAGTACGCGCGTCGTAACGTTTATAATATGCTCTGTCGAATCGAACGAGCCTAGATATTCACTCCTTAGCGTGCTCGCGACACGGACGAACGGTCAATATCGACCGCACGTCGTTATTGTTATTTTAAACGTGAAATGTTTCTCGTACGCGCATTATCTACACGTCATCGTAGATTGCTCAAAGCTCTCTCTCAGCTATCGAGTATACGAGTTTCGCACATTGTTTCTCGGGAATTCGCGAGACTTTAGCATCCCCAGCGCGCGCGCGCGTATACATAATAATAATAATAATAATTTAGTCGTAACAACAATAATCAATCGCGTGTTTTCGGTGTTTTCTAATGGACGCGATGTGTTTTTTTCCGTCCGTCCGTCCGCTCAAAGAAGAAAACGTGAAATGCCCGATGGACGCGCGGGGCAGCGCAATCGAATTTATAATCGCAAGACAAATATGGTAAGGTGTATTGCTATAGATTTTCATCCGACTCGGCCGAGTGAGCGACGAATCGTGGGCTAACGTTTGTTGTAAAACATGTTTTTTCTGAGAAAGAAAGTGAATAAAAATTAGTCGATTACTTCGAGGAAAATAATATTATTCATATTATGTAAAATAGACAAATCCTAATCGGAAACAGGCCGCCGACGCTTTAGGTCGAAGGAACTCCCGAGGACGAAGGATACGTTGCACACGCAGAGGTGGCCAAATTCCACAGGCTCGTCCCGGTGAATTTCGTATTCGTTCGACGTGGTAGAATATACATGATGATAAACGATCTGCGGAAAGAGAGAAAAAAAAAAAACCCCGTTTACTACTCGTCTAGAGATATTTTATGAACTCATATTGAAAAAAAAAAAAAAAAACGCGCGCGCGACGACGGTTTTCTAGACCATTTTCTAGAATATTTCATAAACTAGTCGATCGTGATATTATTTATTTATGTAATAGTTTATACGACCGCGTATATAATGAGTATAATAACGACTCGTATAAGAAATAACCGCGCATTCGACTCGGAGGACATTATTATTCGTGCCGCTCATAAACGCGCGTGTGGTACAAATTCGACTTGAAAAATCGACTCGAAGAAAAGCGTTTTTTTTTTTTGTTTTTTCGAAAACAAAACGACAAACGCGACGTTGTCGTCCGATATAAATAATGAGCGTCGATAAGTACGGCGATCGATTTTTAACGTCACTGGATAAAAAACTCGATAAATTGTAATAATTACGCGTTTAATAACAACGCTAATCGTTTCTCGACGTTGCGTATCCGATTAAATACGTTTATATAATATTATTATTATTATTATACTTTTATTCGCACTCGGACGGCGGGAAAGTTCTCGAATGGCAAAAGCACGCTTTGCAGGTTTCCGAACGGAGACGGATTGGCGCACTCGCGTGTGTTTCTCGATAATTAATAACGTCTAATGACCGACGATTATATTAATTGTCGAGTCCCGTTGGCCGAACGAATAAACACGTAAAGTCGATTATTATTATATTACAAACGAACGAAAAATAATAATAATTTTAATAATGGGTAATAATAATAATAATAATGATGATAATGAAATCCGCTCGTAGATGTTAAAATACCGATCGACGACAAATGATCATTTCTCGACCGCGACGAGAGCACGCTCGTCGGCTCCGCGTTATTTTAATAAGATCGAATAATATCGAGTCCGTGATCTCGTTGTCGGACGCGCGCGCGCGCGCGCGCGTGCGTTTAAATGCGTCGGAAGACCTGCAAAAGAAACCGCTGCGACCGCTCTATATTAATAATAATAATAATATAACGTGTAATACGCGCTGATAAATCGTTATCATAAAACGCGAGTAATTTTTTACCGACTTTTATATATATACGACGACGACGACGACGACGACGATAACGATTTATACGCGCGTACCGACGACCGACTCGTTACCGGGTTTGTCGTGTCCACGACATATCTTATATCAGTGGCGTAGCCAGGGGGGGCTGAGAGGGCTGCAGCCCCCCCCCCCCCCGAAATGTTAAGGAAATTTAAAAATTATTTCAATGGTCTATGAAAGTCGCTACAAAAGTCTTAATTTGTATATTACTAATCTTAAATTGTCATCTTTATTTCGTTCGTTTTCTATAGCTTCCGCCGTGCTAGTAGGTATTTATTTAATGCATATATTGTGGTATAACATTGTGCATAGGTCGGTTTCATGATAAAAAATTTCAATTTTACATAATTTATGGATGCCTGATATAAATTATAAACTTCCAGCTCAAGATAATGGCAAGTTTAAACGAACTTTTCAGTTGAAATGGCTTAACACATTTAATTGGTATTGCGGCTTATTCAAAATTGAAAGAAGGGGCCTTTTGTATGTATTGTGTACCTACTTTTCTTGCATCAAACAAAATATGTTGGTAAAGTATTCTCACGTAGAACTAGGCAAACTTGTAACCAAACCTCTTATTAAATTAAAAGAGATGCATTAGAATCTTTAAAAAATCACGCCAACTTAAATTTCCATAAAACTGCCTCGTTAAATGCCGATAATGTAATTAAAATTCATAACAAGGAACAGGATAGTGTATATTATGCGCAATTAAATACTAAGAAAAAGCAAGAAATTTTTAAAAATCGTTCATCTTTGAAACCTATTATTCAGACTATTCGCGATTGTGCGGAAGGCAACAGATTGCATTAAGAGGGCACAAAGACTCTAAGATTTCGGTATTTGCATGTTCAAATTATGGAAGAACCTATGTAAACCACCACTGAGTAAAAAATTGATCAGCCCCCCCCCCCCCCCCCGAAGAAAAATCCTGGCTACGCCACTGTCATATATTGTTTATTCTTTATTACCACTAGGATTTACATGAAAAACGTAAACATTTTCCACTGCGACTCATTTATTTATTTATTTATTTTTTAGGCGTTCGTTGCGGATGATTTGCAGCTGAGAGACGCGCGGTAAGTCCATATTTTCATTCTTTACTAACGTATTTCGGTTTTTATCGTTTTTTACCGACCGCGAGACGACAGTCTCGAGACGGTCCGTCGGCAAAGGGACGATTGTAATGAAACACACGAGTTTTCCAATAATTATTGTTTGCGGAAAATCGGACGACTATATTTATTTATTTAATTCTAGTTACAAGACAAATACATGATATTACAAAGACAAATATTAACTAGACGTTACTCTATACTGAGGTAGAACGTTATATACGTATAAAACAAATAATAATAATAATAATAATAATAATAATAATAATAATAATAATAATTAATATAATCATAAAAAAGAACTTTAATACTAGATATTTAAAGATTATTGTAAAACCAATTTTTTAATTTATATTTAAAATATGAATAATTTGAAATAATTAATAATTCTTTAGGAATGTCATTTGTATGTCATTGTATGTTTGATTTTTAATATTAAATAAACTGTTTTTGAAAACGAAGCAAATTGCTTGTTTTTTTGTATAAATTGTCAATATCGAGTACTCTTAACATTTTAAATAATTCAGATGAAGGAAAGGTTTTCGGTTTATTTTGAATGATTTTAATCAGGTTCTTTTGTCGTATTGATGAGTTACATTTTAAAGTGGTATATTGCAACCACCCCAAGCTATTATGCCGTATTGATATGTATATAATACACACAATTACGCGTTGAATTTATGTCGGAAACACGCGCGCCGCCGCGGCCCACGTGAAATTCGTCCGCGCGATCGTTACGTTCAAAGCAAAAGTCAATACGACGACAACGGTCGTCGCGGAGCGCGCGCGCGCGAGGCAATTATTATAATTTTATTATACGGACGGTGTGTGTTCATTAGACCGACGGCGCGCGGATAATTTAATTAAAAGGATGATTTACGACGGGCCCGAGCGAAAAGTAAGGGAAAAAAAAGCGCGCGCGATCTAATCTATCGTTTCGCAGTTATTATGAACGTATGCGAAACGTTACCGCGGTACGAAAACGAGCCATTATTTAAATTCCACGCGCGCGAAAATTGCGCAAGGGCGACGTTCTAATATACGCGTATACCTACATTATTATATTCAAATACATAAACGCGCCGAGGCGACTTAATTAGATTTGTTTTTTTTTTTTTTTTTCGCCATATATAATAAACTACTCGACGCGCTCGTTATTGTGAATTCGGAAGTATAGTAGGTCACTGCGGTAAACGCGCGACGACTTTGGAAATCCTTTGTCGCGAAAGTGCGACGAGCATGATCTTATTATACGATTTGTTCCGTTTTTCCTTTAGAAAACTATAATACATAATGACTTTTAAACTGTTGAGAAATCCGAACGAAATGACCACTGCAGGAAAGTATATCGACAGGATCCGATTTCCGCGCGACCACCGTGTGCACACGTCCTATTACAATCGGTGGTCCTTGACCGACGTTTCCACGTGCTCGTCTCGGACCGATGTTCGACCGCTTTCAACGTTTCTACTTTACTACAGTTTTAGGCGAAAAATCTATTTTCCCGTACTCGACCCGTACGAGCTTTTGACGACGATTTATTTAAATTATTTATACCCTCGCCTTGAGAGGAAAAAAAAATAAATAAAAAATAAATAAATACCTACTACGATATTTCCTTCGCCGCGTTCTTATCTATTTCTGACCCCGGCTGTCAATAATTATATTGCCCGCGTTCGGGGGGGGGGGAGACCTTGTCACTGCCTCCACAAACCCTCCGTTGCCCGGGCGTCCTGCCCGAGTCTCGATATTGTAAATCATTGATAGAACCGTGGTCTCAGTTTTTCACGTTGTGAAAAAGAAAAAGTCACAAAGTCTAATGGACGGTCGGTCGGTCACCACTATACGCGATAATGACGAAATAATTATGGTACGGTGGATTATTTAAAGGGGAAACATCGAATTACGTCACAAAGTGCACGTGCTGAATTATTATTCCCAACAGATAAATTACGAAACGACATAATATTATTATTATAATATCGCGTGGCGAGCGTAACGTTTTTTCTCTCTCTCTACGGTTGCCGTCATAAATCTCACCGTATCATAATAATAATATTCTTCTGACATAATTACTTATCGTAATTTAATTGTAATCATTCGGCGGCGGCGTCGTGTGATTTCTTCGCCGCGTTCGTTATTAACGCGCGCACGTGTCGTTATTTTAATCGAGTTGACAACCGCGGCGATGTCGTACCGGACCGCTTTGTCTTTCAGTCGACGACGACGACGAGCCGGTCGTTTCCAAACGATCCAGAAATCAAAAGCCAACTTTTCCATAACCTACGCGATATCATTCGTATGATCCTTATCCTCGTCGCTTTCTATAATTTTCTCCAGTTCCTTCGACCCGACGACGACGATAGAAACTACTCTGCTCGAGATCTTTCTCTCCGACGAACGAGAGGTTTATTTCGGCAGGTATTACGCCTACAAATGAATTACAATTGGAAAACCGTCGGATAACGTACGTTCACGCTAATCCGTCTCGTTTCGTTCGCGACTCTCGTGTGGGGAAGGACGGGCCGACACATATTTTCGCTGATACGTATCGGGCCCGAGACGTCACACATCTCACGGTCGTCGTTGTCGGCCCTGCCCAGCGAAGACCGACGCGACGTGCTCGCGCGAACTTTTTTATTCGCCCACTCGGCGGCGGCGGCGGTGGTCCGGACGATTTACATAATACGTAACGACAATATCAATACGAGTGTGTCCTGCAATCGGGACGGGCGAGGTCAGATGAGGATTATTGCATATCATGCATGTCCTCTCTCTCGTCGTATTCTCTCGATCGACCCGCCGAAAACGACTCGTTAGAGCCGCATTGTTCCGAGTCCATTTTTTGAGGCGTTTACTACCTCCGATAGTGTGTAGAAATCGACGGATCCAGTGGCGTAACTAAGAGGGATCAGAGGGTGCGGTATAGGGGCCAAAGAAATAAAAACAATTTTCTATTAATTATTAATGAAAATTTAAAACTACCTATATTTTTCTATGGGTATGGATATTATTATATCAACGTATTACGTAATGTTCATGAGTATGATACTACAGAAAAAACAATATGAGGTTTAAAGTTTTATCATTACTGTAAAACGTTGGGTTTTATACTTTTATTCCTAAAATATATTTATTAATAGACCAGCTATCAATCGACCGTCTGTCATTAATCATTACGATTACGTTATCATCGTTTTGATATTATTTGAAATCTTTATTTGTTAGTTTGTTCGTAGAGTTTGTACTGTTTGTAGTAGTCGGTCGGTCAGTCGATGACCAATCGCATATATTTCGATTTTATTTTCGTGTAGCCGTTATTGTTCGTTATCGTTCGTGTGCGCGTATTCAGTTTTAATTGAATATTTGTTATTCAAGTGTATAATTTTTTTTAAATGAGTAAACCTATGAGTGGAGCACAAAGCGCAAAAAAATAATAGAACAAAAATTTAAAGATGCTAAACTGCCCAAAAAGACGGTTGAATCTACTTCGGAAAATCCTACTATAACTACATCTGTTTTTGAAATACCACACGAAAACTCGGAAAAAAATAACGTTTAACGTTTAAAAAAATTTTTTTTAGTAATTTTAGTAAGGCGAATACACTCCCCCGGATCTTCTTAATATATATATATACCTGGAACGATGGGGGGCCCGTTGAAAATTTCGCTCCCGGGCCGAAATTTTGAAGTTACGCCACTGGACGGATCAGAGCGAGCGAAAATGGCGATTACTAGACACGTCCGAAAGGAAAAACCGTTTTCGCGCGCGTAATTCGACTTCCGGGGCACGCTGTGCACGCGCCGCCGTTTCCGGAAACCGCGCCGCGAGAGTCTCGAGGAGCCCGGCGGCGGCGGCGATCGCGGGTGACATAAATCGTGTGGAAATATCTCTCGTGCGACGTATATTACAATACTCGTTATGATATTTTATTTCTCGTATTATTACGACGACGGTGTAAAGTCGTCGGCGAGCACGCGCGCGCGCGCGCGCGTATATAATAAATAAAACTCGCGACGTAGAAAAGGACAAAAAAAAAAAAAAAACGGAAGAAAGGATTAAGAGAAAAAAAAAGCTCGCGCACGCGCCGCCGTGACGGAAGCGGAGTCCGTCGTTTCCCCCCCGCGAGAGAGACTAGTGTGTAACGCAATAACAATAAAAATATATATTATTATTATTATATACGATGTCATATAACGCTCGCGTATCGGGTTAACGTTTTTCTTTCTTTTTTATGTACCTTTTTATATACGCGTATAATACCTACACGATATCGCTATTGCCGGCGCGCGATCGAGTTCGTGATCCCGCGGCGACGGATCCCGCGACGTGGAAACGTCGCCTCTCGCGGGTGAGCTATTGATTATCGCCCGCGGGGACACGCGGGACGCCGTCGTCGTCGTCGTGTCGCGGCGTGCTCGCGCGCGCGTATCGGATTTATGTAAAAGAAAATACACGCGCGAAATAGAACTACTTGGGTGGTTCTGACGGACAGAGAGAGAGAAAAAACCGTACGTCGGCCAATACTCAAATTACACACACACACACACACATTAAACACTTTACGAACGCTACACAAAATATAGAATCATATTAAAAAAAAAAATGACACTCGCGGGGCACAATTCGGTAGTTCGACGCGCCTACCATCAGACCAAACGGACTCGAATGCACAATCATTAACAGCCGTCTAGTGCCATCTATCTTTACCGGTGAATTTTGTAAACTTATTGCAAGTACACGAAACACGTTTTTCAATTGAAAACGATTCGCAAAAAAATGTATAAAACAATATGATAATATGATGGTTGTACGGTATAGGTTAGGTATAAATGGGATGAATTTTTCCTATGACTAGGGATGAGAATAGTTATAGGAGCTAAAATAGACAAAATATGCATGCAAATATATTATAATATGCAATTTTTTCTATAAATAAAAAACACGTTTACAATAAATAATATTTCGTTAAATTTGATTCTATATTAAAACATAAATATTTTTTAACCGGGTGATAAAAAATTAATACTAGGTATAAAATATATGAGATGATAAATGATTGGTAGGCGTATTGATTATAATATAATATTGATACTTGATAGTCGGGTGATTTAATCTAAAAAAACCACAATATTTCATAAGTTTTGTAATATATTTAATAATTATTTTACATATTATATTTTACATATAATTTGCTATCTGCATTTGTATTTTATTGATTATTGACTACAAACATATAAAATTCCATAAAATAATACATTTTTCATGTCGATTGTATCGTAAAATCCACATAATTTTACAAAAACATGCAAAATTTAAATACCAAATTTCAATTCATTAGGTTATAGAACAGATTTTCAGCTCACCTAGCTTTGAATAGAAGATACGGGAAAAAATTTGCAAATCCTATAACTTCTCATCCCTATACCTATAACCCTATAGCGACCGTTTATAAACAAAAATTTCAAAAGTACATCATCGCAAAATACCAGTTTGAGCACCTCCCCTAATCGGTCCAGCCGTTTAGGAGGAGTTGACACGCGTACAAAAATTGAACTTATTATTTTTGGGAACTTGTGTGTCGATAGAAGGAGACCGGCGGGGCGGACACGGCGGCAGCGTTCCCAGTGTTACGCGTATTTATTTATTTAATTTTTCCATCTCCGCGAGAAACGGTATATTGACGTGTTCCGCGTAGGCGTGTGCCGCATAGGCGCGATAACTAATTCCGAACGCTATCGGAACGATCCATCTCGATTATATTACGTATATAATTCCGACCAACCTCTGTAATAATAATAAAAAAAAAAACGGCCCGCGACGACGATTATTCCGACGCGAACAGAGTTTTTCGTTCTATATTCCGAGACGATTATACGTCCGATTTCGTGTCGACGCGCGACGGCGGCGCGGCGTGAAATTCGCGACGACAATTACCGGGCGGTTTTCTTTTGTGTTCGCGTCCTTATATAGAAAAAAAAAAAAAATCCTTTACACGTACGCGTGCCGCTCGGCACGCGTATTATTTAGAAAACGCGCGCGCGGTAAATTTGACGTGACGTAACGGCGCGCGTTGCATAACGTCGATTTTCCTCGAAAGCCTTCCGAGTGAGAAATCAACGCTAACGACACGAGAAACGAGTACGCGTTATACTGTTGGGATGTTTTAGATTTTCTGAACGATTTTCACGCGCGCTAAAATAAAATCTCATAACCTACTCGTGTTTTTTACTTCGACGTCGCGTTATAAGGCGAAATAGTGCAGGGCACGTTGTGACGGCCAAGTGTTGGAAACTGAAAAAGCGACGACGACGATATTACGTTTTGTGTACACGTAATGTGGAAAACCGTCGTCGTCGTCGTGATATTCGAGTCGCGCGTGAAACGTTTCGATAAAATAAGACGTGGCGGCGAGCACCGCGCTGCTATAGTGCCTCTCTAGTCTCTCGACGGACACGATTCGATTCGACATCACCCGGATGTGTTTTCGTAGACTTACGTGCGCTAGAACACAATAATTATATTATATTATCGTGTACGTGAGTGGTAACGGTGACGAAAAAACAATACGCCAGACACACCGCGTGTCGTAAGCCGGAAGTTTCGGTCCACTGATTCTGTTTGACGAAAAAGAATAAAGAAAAAAAAAGAAATACACCTCCTAATCAAATAATAGTATTGCCGCCGCCGCCGCGCCGCCGTCCAGGAATTAAAAATATTATTACTATCGTCACGTTAAGTAGGTTTCAGTTGTTTTTCTCTTCTTCTGATATTATTATTATAATAATTATTGTTGTCGTCGTCGATTTCTTAGAATTTATTAGATCTGGTGGTGTGTCTCGCGCGCGGGCCATTATCGATTCGAAAGCATTAAAATAAAATGAAAAAAACTCGGTAATTAGATATCGGACGTTAAGTGAACGCACACGTGTATTGTTACTACGGGTACGTACTTCGACGATGACGTTGTTCGGAAGACGACGTCATAGAATAAGAAATTCGGTTTTCTAATTACTCCGACACCGTTAGCGTGGCGCGCGCGACACTACGAGAGTGTGACGGTTCCCCCCCCCCTCCCCCCTGTAAAATCGTCGCCCCGTGTAATTCGACGAGTTTTGCACGAGTTTTTTGACGTTTTTCCGACGAAAAGGATACCCTGCAGTGTCGTAGGTACGATATTATATTGTTTACGCAGCTGCGTATAATCGAAATTATCGAGTTCCGCGCGCGCGCGCTCGTGAATCGAAAAAATAATACGTCGTTGGCTAGAGCGAAAATTAAAAACAACAATTACACAATATTATACGTTGTGTGTGTAAACGGGAGAAAACAATACATCGTCTCGCGGTACCTATCCGATGATTATCGCAGACGAACGGCGCGGCGGTCGTGCACGAAACGTTATGATGTAGGAAAAAAGAAAACAAACACGCGCGTTCGTTTTATCCCCGATTATACGAGTATATGGCGCGCCGCAGCCGTCCATTGTTTGCCACGCAAATCAATAATATGCTAGTGTTTTAATTTTTTTTCCACCGTAATACCGCGGGAGCTCGCGAGGACGAAACTGTGAGGAACCGGGAAATTTTCCAGGAGACAAAGATCCCCCCTCACGGTAAAATACGGCAACGAATGTCCCGAAATAAAGTAAAAACGCGCGTGTAAACGAATCGAGGAAGACTACATTTATCACACGATTATCCTTTATTTTCAATAAATATCTGAAACAGTATGCTGCAATCTCGCTCGTTTCGAAAGGAAAAACGACGATAATTCTTTTCGATTTTACCCGGTCGTTACTGCAAAAGTGATACGTAATATCACCGCGACGCGTTCTGGGGTTTTAAATTTGAAATATTTCAATGAAACGCGCACTTATTTATTTATTTTTTATCGATATCCCGCCCGATCCTACAGATGGTTGTTATCGATAAGCGATTACTACATACTATAGTAATTATTACACACGCGGCTAACGTCGATAATGAATGATTTATCAACTCCGATAGCCTTGCAGGTCCGAGAACACCGCGTCGGTAACGATTATCGCTCTATCAGTAGTTGACAATCGTTTATATCGATCGGCCGACCTCTATACGGTATAATACCTGCTATTCGTTTACCGTTATACTTTTTAGAGGTAAATCATGGACTTTTCGTCGGTTAGCAACCATAGTAGTGGTCAGATTTAGATTAGGTTTAGATTTGGTGTTTTCAACGATTTCCAAATTCTCATCGAGTAAAAGTGATGCATTTTCTAATTTCAAAATAGATTGTGAGCGATAAAGCCAAAGTTACTTTTTATAATATAAGCTAAATCATTTTGTATAGTTCCATTTTCAAATAAAGCTATATAAGCATTCTTTATGGATTTTGCAGTATATTTTCGTCTAAAGACAAAAGCACATCGTTTTTATGGAATTGAAATTATCAGTTTTTGTACTGCGATAAAATGAATTGTAATGAAATACGTATACTATAAAACGTGTACTTTTTGTGTTTTTGTCGTCGAAATGTATAAAAATATTCATTACTTACAAAATAAGTAATCAGAAGTTGCAAAAAAAAAACATACCAATGCAATATAAATCCTAGCCCTAGTTATTATATTCGTATCTGTAACGGTTATAATTTTATACGAAGACAAGAACACACACACACACACACGCGTGCACGCGCTCGTGTATTTGTGTGTACGGTTTTTTTTTTCTTTTTTTTGTTTCGTCTCGGCCAACGCTATTTGATCGATCCAGAATAACCGGACCGATAAATTTAATTGCAGAAACGTGCGGTCAATAAATGCACAAGCTGCTGTTGCCGCCGTTTCTGCTGCTGCCGTCGCTGCGACCGATGTAGTGGATTCGTGTGTGTTTGTTGGAGAAAAAAAAAATAGAAAGAATAACTATTACTACGGCCGAGAGGAGAATTATAAACGCATAAGACGTGTATGGGTATTTTTTATTATCGTTATTATTGTGCGCGCGAAACCGGAGAGAGAGAGAGATAGAGAGCATCGCGGATGATCTCATTTGCATAACGTCGCGTCGTCGTGGACGTTGGCGTATTTACACACACACACTCGTATGTATATATAGACGGTCATTAATACGAGCGAAATTGTTTATTATTATTTGGATCCGGTCCAAATGGACGACGACGATCGGCGCGCGACGCGTTATTGTCCTACTCCGTATCTTTTCTATTTACCGCGTTTCGGGGGGGCGACGACTCTCGCGGCAAAAGTCGTGACGATACGATTCGGCGGCGGCGGCAAACATAACATTATAGTGTCATAGTGTTTAAAACGATTACAAAACTCGCGAAATATTCGGTTTTCGCTTTTACCGAGTGAATTTTACACCACTTCTCTTTTTGAAAAAAGTTTCGATTAATCGAATTCGAGCATTTGAGATGTGACTATAACCTAACCGCCGAATATTAAAAATTAGTCGGTCCGATCGCATAACAAATATTATAATGTACTTGAAATTGCGTGAAAACAATTAAATCACGAAAACTTCAGTATCTAGGACATGTCATGCGACGTCCGGAAAAATATAATTTATACTACAAAATTAATAATTCAGGGTAAAATAGTAGGGAAAAGGAGCCGTGGAAGATCTCAGATTTCTTGGTCGGACAACGACCTCCGAAAACGGTTCAATACGTCATCAACGATATCTTTATTTAGAACAGCCATTAATCTTTAGATCAAATTGCTAACACGATTGTCAACGTTCGTTAACGAATATGGCACTCGAAGAAGAGTGAATTTCACCACCACCCGACTGATCGTCCACGCGGCGCGCGTTCGTAACGAATCCAGCCTCGAAACGCGGTTTCAAAATCGTCAGGACCGAGTTGACAGGAGGCTCGCGTTTAATAATTAATCGGACCGTAATCGCAGCCGAGCCATTTTTTTTTTTTTTAAACGTTCTCATCGCAAAAGAGAGGGAAAACGTCGTTTTTATCCGGCCAACTGTCGTTAAAGTCGTCTAGCGACGGCAACTCTGTTTTCGTACGATCGTTTTTCGTCGTTTCGAGGCTCAAAAATTCGTATAAAACTCGTCTCCATACAACTGTCGGCGGCGGCGGCGGCGCTCGGCTGGTGGGATTTGATTTGTCGTGTGAATCGTCGGCGTCCGCCGGGCCCATCCTTCGGGCTTCCTTACACGGACGCGTCTACGTACGCCCAAACGACGACACGACTACTATACTGCTCGTTTAATTTCGACTATTACAATAATATCAGATCGTTATCGTGCGTTTCGAGTAAACATTCGAATATCCCGTCGCACGATAAAACGAGCGCAAAATTAACCAAACAACAAACAACAAACAGACGACAACGATAATAAATTAACACCGAGTGATTTATCGCCGCGTCGTCGTTTTCGTTTTATTCATTTTCCGTGCAGCGCGCTTTGAAAACGTCGCGATTTCTCATGTCGCCCCAAACACTCGTAGCGAGGAGCCCTTTTATCGCGGTCGTCGGCCACAATAGACATGTAATAATACGACCGACCACGTGGTACATAAAACTGAACTCCGACGCCGCGCCGCCGCTGTGGTGTTTGAGCTTTCTGTTTGGGCGAAGGTTTCTCACGTGTGTTTTTCGTATCGGATTTTTCGTTCGGACGAGGCCGTATTTGAGTTTTCAAACGTTGTTGTTTAAGTTAACCGAAAACACGTATAAAATCAGAATCAGATTTCTCAAAGTTTTTCATTTCGATTCGTTTAAAATCGTGGAAAATATATTATGTCGACGGAGCTGTAGAATCGTTAAACCGTCGCGATTTTTCCAAACATTTTCCATTAATAGCAACACCGAATTCTACGGCGATCTCGTTTTTTCGAGAAAAAAAAACCCACACACGAGGACGATATTTTGAATTTCCGTCGTCGTCGTCGCCAAAGTGCGTTTTGCTCTCGTACCCGAACTTTATTATCGCGCGATTACGATATTCTGGTCTAATCTATAATATAACGTCCGAGTATAATTAATATCTGTCGACTCGGAACGCGATCGTTGCTCGGACGATTTTCTCGTAATCCCGATCCGATCGAATTAAGAAAAACAAACCAAAAAAAAAAACATCATATTTCTCGCTCGTGCGATACGTATATTGTGTACTTACACAGACGTCGGAAGTGAACAGAGAGAGAGAAAAATAAATTCTAAACAACACACACAACTACACAGTGTAATGTTTATTTATGAGCACAGTACGATATTGTAATGCGCCGACTGGCATTAATATTTATAGATTAGAGGTAAACTTCACGTGCTATTAAATATCGGTACATATCGAATTCAAAGTACCGGCGCGGTACTTTCATTCGCTATAGAACCGCGAATAGGAAAAAATAAAAAAAAAAACAGCAGGTATACAAATGTATCATTAAAAATAATAATAGTAAATTATTTCCAATAATTGTCGTGTCTATATAACACTCGTATATTATCCGCACCGTGTAATATATACATTATATTATTATATATACGAGAAATACCGCGGACGCGACCCAAGTGCAGTTGCAGGACCCTCCCCGTCGACTAGCTCCTGCCACACCCCTTTTGATGACCTACGTACCGGAGCGGTATGTTATAATCTACAACCATGAATTATTAAATTTAACCTTATACGTAAACACGAGTTTATAAAGCGTATTTAATAGAAGAGAGAGAAAGAAAAAAAAAATGGTCGTGCGTTTCGCGTGTGGCACACATTTGTTTTTGCGTATACGCGCGTTCGATCGTATTCGAAAACGACGAACAATCGTTGTAAATTTGAAAACCCAAAAACACGTTTCGATAATTTCAAATCGGAAGGAGTGTTTCAGACGATTAATCTTCTGTGAAAAAAACTTGAATTATATAATATATACCTCTCTATTTTACGACATTTATTATTTGATTTCGATTTTTCAAGTACAGACGCTTTACGGAAAAGTATTTGAAATACGAGTATACACTACCAAGTACGAGAAGTTTTTCGAAAACGTTTCGTATACCGAAGGATTTACTCGTCCTGCAACGATTACTATAATAATTATTATACTATTGACGTCCGCGGACCATAGCGATATATTATAATTTTAACGAAGAGCGTTTGTACACAATCGACGACGATTCGGACCGTTTCACGATTTCGCGACGCAACACAATACCGACGAAACTATTTTAACGACCGTTATCCTATCGCACCATCCAGTTACCAATCGAAAAACAGACGGACAAAACTTTTCGTCGTCGCCGACTCGACACGATAATGACGCGCGACGACGAGAGAAAGTATAATTCGGTATCATTTGGGCTCGACGAGAATAATAATAATAATAATGCATTAGTCCGGAGTCGTTGCGATCGAGAAACGCTCGTTTTTAATTAACAACGCGCGCGCGCGTCACAATAATAATAATAATTTATAATATACAATATAGCCCGAGCGGGGCTGCTATTCCATTCGTCTGCGCGTAAATACAGGGCGGGGCACTAAAACGGCCGATTTTAAAACTAGATTTTTTCAGTAGTAATTAAGATGAGAATTCTCACACTAAATATTATTAGTTCAAAGACAACATGCCATTTAGTAAACATGGAACAGTGGAGCGGTAAACAACGTGCTTATGCGATAAAATCGTTTTACAAAAATAATGATAGTTACGTAGCAGCACAGCGTGAATTTCGTCTTCATTTTAATCTTAAACGCCATGATTCGACGGTACCATCGGCTAAGGCTATTAAAATATGGATAACCAACTTTGAAGAAACGAGTTCAGCATTAAAAAAGAAGCCTGTACGACAAAAAACCATTCGCACACCTGAAAACATGCGTTATCGCTCAATTTATCCAGTAGAACCTCTACGTCGGATTTTACACAGCGACCTAAACTTTCACCCGTATAAGGTTCAGGTGGTTCGAGAATTAAAACCTGCAGATCACTATAATAGCCGCATAACTTTTTGTCGAGAAATGCTAATCCGAATGGACGAGAACGAAAACTTTATTCAAAATGTTTGGATGTGTCTGATGATGAAGCACATTTCCATCTTGATGGTTTTGTGAATACGCAAAATTATTGTCTTCATCTTCTTGAAGACATAATTTTTAAAAAATAAATGGCAAGTTATGACGTATACTTCGTTATAATAAATAATAATTAATTTTTATTAGTTTTTTTTATTTTATAATATTTATCTTTGAAAATCGGCCGTTTTAGTGCCCCACCCTGTATATTATATTATATTTATCGTGTTTTTTTGTTCTATAGGCTCGGAAAAAAATTAAAATATCATACGAATTCCTCCGGGGATTACGAGAGAGACGCGGCGAGGTAGTGCGTGTGTCTAATAAATCGTCGATATATACACCGTATCGTGTGCGAAACGTAACGTTATAATAATATACGATTGTAATGCGCGCGGTCGTGGTATAAATCATTTAATCACGAACGACGTGTGCAAAACGTCACAAATCCCTTGGGGTTATCATAGACGATCTTTACGCGTTCCTACCTAAGGAGCTTATACAGATAATATAATATTATAATGCGTGCGCGATGTGCTCGAGCATTATAGACTCACGAGAGCGTTTTTTTATCCTGCGCCCACGCCCCGGTACCTGCGCGTTAAAGTCGTCGTCGTCGAGATTTATGGTCTCGATTGGAATAGTCTCTGTGTGTGTACATTATTATAATAGTCTCGGTCGTGATAATTTCATCGTATGAAATATATTATAAAAATATTATACGCGCGACGACGGTGTCAACTATTTCATACCGGTCTACGTACGAGGTCTAATCAAAAAGTATCGAGACTATAATAAGATAAATCGTAAACCGATTTGAGTATGAACTTGCACGTGCACATATTATATTAATCTAACTTTATATGTTGGGAAAATATTATATTAGGCATAGATTAGATTAAAATTGTTTCAGTCGGCTTTCAAGTGCGATCAAGTAAAGTGTGTTTTTTTTACGTCCTGTCGGATTTCATTACGAGCGAAAATATAGTGAAAGTTATATTGACTGTTTTTTTTCGATAATGCACCATTCAGCCCATTCAGCCCATGTTGTGCAGCAGTTTTTGGCCAAACATGATATCCCAGTTGTTTCTCAACCCCCCCCCCCCCCCCATTCACCAGACCTAGCTCCATGTGATTTTTTTTTATTCCCAAAGATAAAAATAGCGCTTAAGTAGGTAAACGTTCTAAAAATGACATCCAGAGGTGTTTTCAAAAATGGCAAAAACGTTGGAGAAGATGTATAGACTCAGAATAAGAGCATATTTTGAAGGAGACTGAATGTAAATAACTTTATCTAATAAATATGTGTATTTTTTTTCTGAACAGTCTCGATACTTTTTGATTACAGTGATATACCGCGTCTCGATCGTTTCTATCGAATAAAATCTAGCGAAAATCGTCGAAAATAATAGTAAATCACGTTAACATCAATAGGGAGAGGAGGACTAAGTATAGCTGGTTGTTCGGACGAACAACAAAGATTTGACTATTGCGAGTGGTAATTTTTAACGCGTGCGTTCGGGTCTTTTGATCTTTTCCACCGCTACATTACAATAATATTAATGTGACGTGCGCGCGAGATGTTCACGACGACGACGACGACGGACGGGGAAAAGAAAGAAACAAAGAACACGTATTATTATCGTCCGCGTGTAAAAATCACCGACTTATTTACGTGAATGACAACTCGACGAGTGGTGGACGGAGGGAAAAAAAAAAAGAAACGAATAAAAAACCAACACGCAGACGCGTTGATTGACACTGATCGGCGGCGGCGGCGGTGGCGGCGGTAACGTTGCTCCGTTGTTTAACAATTATTATTACTATGTAACGTAGAATGTACGTCGTCGTGCTAACAATTAATACTCTTAATCGTCGTCGGTTCGCGGCCCACGACACACGTCTCGGACGCCGCCGCGCCGCAGCTGTTGTCCGGACTAGTTTTCGCGGGCCTTCGGATTTTTTTTTTCTCGCAAAACTCACTCGAAACCGCGCGTACCGGCGAGCGACCCAAGGCCGGCCGAGTATATTATAATAAAATAATATGTTCAAATCGATCGTCGGAGATTCAAATATTATTCGAGTCGGAATCGGACGTTTTTTTTTTTTTAGTTAACTTCGGGGTTTCTCTCGGCGACAACAACCGACGACGTTATTTCGTCACGAGATTACGGACGCTATGGTGTGTTTTTCGAGAACACACGTCATACGTCGTCGTCGTCACGCGGGCAAATCGACCCGCGTGACCCTCGCGGTGGCTAATCCCGGTGGGTTCCCGTCTCGATACAATTGTTTATATAACGACGACGCCGTACGGTTGTTACAACACGCGCGTTCACTCGCAATTACAGCCGCGGCTGAAAAATATCACAAGGTAAAAACGAAGGGAAAAAAACACTACTCGAGTTTAATAAATCAACGACGATTTTCGACAATGGGCGCCGTGCTCTCGTGATATCTATATTACGTATACTCGACTGTCCGGCCGAGGTCCGAATTACGATTACGATTATTACCGAGGTACGTAGAAAATATAGCGACGTAACTCGATTGATAATAATTAACGGTTCATTGATATAATATATCACATAGCGTCGTTATTGTATTATTATTGTTGTACGTTTTGATGTTGTCAAGGACGCAGGAGCGCGCGCGCGCGTATCCTTTTCGCGAAATAATAACAACAACAATAGTTATAATAACGACATAATGCGTACAGGATTTAATCGCGGTAGATAGTGGTATATTATACGCTCTACCTATTTAATTTTACGGTGGCGTCGGTCGTCGTCGTCGTCGTCGGGACAAAACGCGTCATTTATTAAAACTCGTTTTTTTTTTTTTTTACGTCGCTACCGCGGGTCATTAGTATTATTGTACGAGATAATTATTTCGGGAAACAGTTCCCAAGACGAATACGACGACGGATTTAGATTTAATTTCTTTCCAGCGCTACAACAGATTTATATAGTGTTTTTTTCTTTTCTTAATCCCGAGACGTCGCGCGTCGACGACGATCGTACACCATTTCCGTTGGGTCCGAAGAGTGATACGGCAAATATCGCGTCGTCCAGGTGATAATAAAACGCGCGTTCGATTATTATTTCTGTCGTCGTGTGCGTTTGTCTAGTGCACGGACGCGTTGGAGACGGAACAACAACAATCGTATACCATAAAGGATGATGTAAAGCACTTGGCGCGCGAGTATGTGTTTTTTTCTTTCTTTTCGTCCGAAACTAATTCGTTAGATCCATGTTGGAAACGTCCTTGGCGGGGCCTTGGCACATTGTACTTTTTCAAAGTATATTATATAGAGCGCGCGCTGACATATCGTTATAGTCTCATTTATCAGAAAAACAGACTCGCCCAAATGAACACGGATTATGTTATACCGATCGGATGGAACGAGAAATGTTAACGAATCGGGAGTTTTCGCCAACTCGGCGCGGCGCTTTTAAGTCTAACGATTGAAACGAAACTCGCGTGTACGAGAAGAAAATCGCAAGCGTCTACGAATTATTCCGATTGGGTTCTGTCGAAATCGAAAGGTACGCGCGCGCTCGGTATATTATCTATATTATCTTATATATAAAAATGAATCGCAAAATGGGTTGTAAGCGCATAACTCAACAACCCCTGAATCGATTTCGCTAATTCTTTTTTTATAATATTCCTTGAAGTACGAGGATGGTTTTTACGGAGAGAATTATTAAGAAAATTCGACCCCTAAGGGGGTTAAAAGGGGTAAAAAGGGTGAAACTAGAAAAATTCGCCTGGAACTGCTGGAGCTTTGAGTATGAAATTTGGTCAACAGTTTCGTTTAGTGGAGACCCCATGGGAAAGGATTTTTCGAAATTCGACCCCTACCGGGGTTGAAGGTAAAAATGAAAAAAACTGATAAAATAAAAAGTTATACTGCACACGGGCGAAGCCGGGTTATTCAGCTAGTATATATATAAAAATGGAGCAAAAAATGTACCTATAACAATTCATCAATTGAAAACGGCTGGGCCGATTTGGCTCAAATTTTTTTTTGAATTGTTCGTAATTGCCAGGAGAAGGTTTTTACGAAAAATTTTTTTGGGAAATCCAATTAGGGGAGGTGCTCAAGCGGGGATTTTGTGATGTACTTTTGAAATTTTTGTTTATAAATGGTTGCTATTGGTTATAGGAAAAATTCAGCCCATTTATATGTATACGTATACCTATATACTGTAACCATAGTGACCATTATCATTGTTTAGAAATTTTTTTGCCAATCATTTTCAATTAAAATATATATATACTTTTCACCACATATACGTACTTACAATAGGTTATAGTGATTTTTCATAATACAAAATTTTAAATGGCAAAACACAACGTTTGCAAGGACAGCTCTTTTTTAGTATGTACGCGCACAGCTCGAAAAGTACTCGGTGGATTTTAGTACGGTTATCACTAATGGATTGGCCAAGTCTCGGGGAAGGTTTAAAGCTATATATAACGTCTCAAAAATTCAACCTCTAAGGTGGTAAAAAAGGTGAAGTTGGAAAAACTCGCCTAGCCAGGGAACTTTGAGTATCAAATTTGGTCAATAGTTTGGTTTTATTTAGTAGAGACGTCTTTGCAGAAATATGAATGTTAATCAACACTGTGCGCGGGGACAGCTAGTTACATACATTATAATTATGTTAAAAACGAATGACGTAATGTTTTAAATGACAAAATGTCGCCGTAGTACGTAACGAGACTTTTAAATAATATTATCCGCGGACGTTTGCCGCGCCGAGACGTCGACTATTATCGTTATTATTATTGTTGTTGTTGCTATTTACAACACTGTGACTTGAAAATGTTAATAAAATATTACGCGTTACCGCGGCGGTACGACGACGTTCACGGATCCGATCGAAATTTAAATCAAACGAGACAGCTGCGAACCCGAGTATGTTTATGCGCCCATATACTGAAAATGATTAATGAAAAATAAATACGAGACGGTATATTATTACGGACTCGGTAAAAAAAAATACACGTTTTTCCACGCCCGTAAACACTCGCATTGTATATAGCAGCCCGACTCGCTGCGAACGTACACAGAATGTATCATTATCGTTTGTTATAACGCTTTTGGGAGGTCGCTGGTGGTTTCGCTCTCTCTCTCTGGGGGATCATCAACGAGACGGATACCGTGTTTGCGTGTCGCGCGTCGTCGAGACGAGTACGTACATCCGCTCGTGAGTAAATCGTATTTTCGGAATTCGATCGATCGCGGCGGATCCGCTCAAGTCAGCCGATCAATAAAAAACGACCACACGCGCGAACAGACTCGTATATTATCTGTGGGCTAGGACACGAAGGATATTCGTCGAACAGGACGAGAACCGCGGTATACCGTGCAAGACGTATCCGCAGTGCTTTTCCGAGTAAATTTCGCGCGGTTCTCTCACTGTCTCGAAAACGAGAAATACGAACATCGCGAGTAATTTTGTAAAATATATTTCCACTCGACGACGCGACGAAGGTCCGTCACAAAATATTAAAAGTTTGAAACCGTCTCATCGACACACTTTGAGGATATTATTATTATTATTATTATAAAGACACGCGCGCAAAACACATCGCATATAGAAAGCAGTTTTGAAAGATTGAGACGCGGATAATGGCGTTACGAGGGCACTCCGATGAATCGAAATTGATAAGCCGAGGACCTGCGGGCTGCTCGCGCCTGCCTCTCACCCACAACGCGCGCGCGCGTGTGTGTGTGTGTTTTTTTATTATTATTAACAATGCGCCAAATTAATACGTTGCTCGTTTGGCCTCCTTACAAATAACACGCGCGCGACCGGAGCGGTGGCGGCGGCGGCGGCGGCGCGGTGCGCGGCGGTCGGATTAAAAAGGATATACGGAGGAAAGAAGAAAGGAAAAAAAAAACACGCTCGGTCACGAAATCATCGCGAGAGAGACACGCGCTACGGAAGAACATGTACTTTTATATATGTTTTTTTTTTTTTTTTCGTCCTTTTGCCCGCAGCCGAGACGACGACGAGGCACAGCGGAGAGACGGCGGCGGGTCGGTCTCGCACACGATACTGCGTATTATTGTTGTATTATTGCGCGCAGTAATGATATTAGACCGGTGTTGTGATAAAACGCGGGCCGAAAAGCGATTGGACCGCGCGAAATCGAACCCGATACAATTCCGACGACGACGGCCAGTGGCAGGCGCGTATTCGGGGAGGTTCATGCTGCTCTCCTCTCGCTCGCGGAACCATAATCCTTTATGATAACTAGGGCTCGGAAGTTGTAGGAACTAAAAAGGGTAAAATATGCGTGCAAATTTGCACGAAAAAATTGCAAAATATGCATTAAAAATTTAATAAATATGCAAAAAAATTATTATGAATTCCAAAAATTAAAATACATCGGATGTTGTTAATATACATAAAAACTATTTATAACTAAAAAAAAAAAATCAAAACTGGTTGGCATTTTGACATCTTATCGAGCTTGAAATAAAATCGGCGACGACAATAAATACCTTCGTTGATAATTTTGAGTTTTATATTCAATATTAGTTGAAATATACAGGTTAAGAATGGAAAAAAATCAATTTTTTAGGAAAAATATGAAATATGCAAAATATGCAATAGTATACTTCAAATTTCTAGTTAGTTCTGCTATAAATATTGAGATCTTACAGAAAAATATGCAATTCCTACAACTTCCGAGCCCTAATGACATGGGTTAGCTTAACTTCTCCACTCTGTCACGTGAATTCAACTGTACGGGCGAACTCGTCAGGACGAACGAACAAATCAATCAACAGAGAAACGAAGTTTATAACTATTTTTCAAAACGACACGACAGAGGTTGTGTGCACGACATTTGCGCGCAAAAAAGAGTTTCTGTTGCCAGATAGCCTCGTTCATCGAGTTCCATTCGTTCTCACCGTTTACACAAAAAACAATTATACAAATTATATATTCGTATATATCTACTCTCATAATATATCTGCCGTGCCCGTTTTGACTGTGAAAGCTCGAATGATAATTTTTCGGCCAAGAACTTGGAAAAGAAGTGTCGTGAGAAAGTCGTTTGGGAGGGGAAAACGGCCGAACGCGATTTCGTAGAGAAAAATACACTCAGACCGTGCGCGTGAGTGCGAGTGGTCGGACTGTTTTTCAGACCCCCCGCGAAATAAATATAATAATATAAAAACCCCGGTCACGTGGTCGGTGCGCGCGATCCTTCGACCGCCCGGCGACGTCGTATGACGATGACGACGACGACGTGCCGCGGAAAGTCGCCCGCTGCGAGCCTGTCCGTGGCCGTTATCAGATCGGCGCGCGCGCGCGCGCGATCGGACACGAATTTAATTGAACCATCAAACGATAAAAATAATAATAATATACGAACCTTCGGACTGTCAATACGCGTATAATATCTATCGTCGGCGACGGACACGCGTCGTCCTTGTCAATCGCGTGCGCGCGCGCACACGACCGCAAAACCAAACAAATCGCACGCGACAATCGCAAACGGATCTCTGTCGATCGGCCGTCGCGATAACGATTTTAATATCGTAACAATGACTACACGGGCGTGCGCCCACGCGCATAATATAATTTATATAATCCTATTTATTATTATTCACGAAAAGACGATGAAAGTTCCCCGGCCGCGCGAGCTCGTCGCGATCGGCGGACGCGCGCGTCACGACGACGACGACGACGCCGCGCCGCTCGTAACGGTATTGTTGTCGTTACTCTATTATTATATTATTATTATCGTCGACGTCGCCTTTCGTACGCGCAGCAGACCGAACGGTCCTTCCGCGAACGTATTTTCGTCGGGAAATCCTGCGCGGTAAATACGTCGATATTCGTTTTTGCTCGGAACTAACGCGAATCCGATCCTCGGAAAAGAAATTAATCCTGTCCGAACGCAAACCGCCCTCGCTCATCGAACCGTAGATTTTTCAGAAAAACGAACACTACTCGTCGCGTTCGTTTGTCAAGTCCGATTACACTACTTTTTTTGTATCCTACGCGCGTCCTCGTTTTCCCAGTCCTACGAGCTCTTACGAGAAACGCTCGCGTTTTTCAACTCGTCGTCGCGCGCATTCAGAACGGATTTCTAGCTCGGCCCGCTGTACGAGACGAATCGAGAGCACCAGCCGACTCCGACGACTTTCGAGCCCTAATCATAACGATATGCTCGCTCGCTGTCTTTCTTTTCGGCTCCTCCTTTTGTTTTCGCGGTCGCGCCGACACCGATTTCGTACTCGATTATTACTGTTATTATATTATTATATTCTCGTCTCATCGCGACCCGGAAAATATTCTCATTATAAGTAATAATGCGCGTAATTGAAATCGTACGCGGTGTTACTTATATATATATATACGAGTTCTATAGGCGTTGTGCACCGTCACGTCGTCGTCGGATCGTCGGACGCGTTCACACGTTATCAAAAGCTTGCGCCTTCGGCAGCGTCTATATTATTATATATACTTGTATATATATGGAATATTACGCGCGCATATTATACGTAGACGACGACGGCTGCGGCAACAATATAATATTTTTACGATTCGAAACGTATTGAGCGACGAGAGAAAAAAAAATAAAAAGCAACCTATTTGTTCGACGTTCGTGTGGGATTTCGTACCGCGGACAAACGTAACACAATGACACATACGTATCATTTATAAAAATTAAATAACAAATTAACACTTCTTTAATGCTATTTTATATATACTTTCAGGTTATATAAATATATTATTTGTTAAAAAAAAATACTTGTCGGGTTTTTATAGTTATTTTAAAATCGCCCGATTCACTGCCCCACCCTGTATATTATCATATATTATGTGTACTCGCGCGTATAATATCGTAACGATCCGTTCTGCTCGTTGAGATTTCTTCAGTCGCATCAGTCACCTATAATATACGTGTATGTGTGTATACGTATCGGCGAGTTATTATAAAATATTATATCGATCGCGATTTCTTTTCGATTATGTCATTACGCAACGTCGGATTTTTTTCTTCGTTCTTTTTCGTTTCCAGATCGATTGTGTCTCGCGCACACGACGTATTTATTTATTTTTTTAATTACGTTTTGCATATCATATTATTATTACCGCGCGAATATATAATACACACTACACACTATCGTATTGTAGAAAGTACGACACTCCTCGCGCGTTATTATAATAATATTATTATTCGCAGTGTCATTTATAAAAAAAAACGCTAGCTATTACACGAACGCGTCGGGCACACATACCGCGTTCGTGACGTACGACTTAGACACCGAGGCCGGCCGGCGATCTGACGCCGACTGCAGATGGGCAAACACGAATCGCGCGCAGGGCGGACGACAATCGCGCGGACCGTTGTTGTCAACAAAAAAACCCGATCCTTTGATTATTATTTTCAAACACTAATCCTCTAATATTCGCACGCGGTAATAATAATAATAATTACCGTTCGTATCTCGCTCGAGAGCACTCGGCCGGCCGCCGGTTGTTCGGCGCGTTTCGTTTCGACCTCCGTCGTCGCACGTGTATCGAACAGAAATACAATACGATCAAATTATGACGCCGCAACGTTGCTAAGGTTTCGGCGCGAAGTGAAATGTTATGATAATAATAATAATAATTGACGTGACGTGTGTCCGCGCATGTTATAATAATACAGGGCGTTCCAAAACGATTCAAAAAATCATATTTATTGCAAAATTTGATTAATCGTGTTAAAATAAATTTTTCCACCCCCCTTACTTGCATGACACACACACATCTAAGTGATATTCAAATTCCTCATAAACCCATGTTGAAGCATGTCGACTTTAACCAAGTTGGTGATGGCGTCTGTAATGCGACTTTTCAATTCGTCAAGATCTTTTGGAAGGGGAAATGTACATAAACAATGCTTTTTATGTAACCCTAGAGAGAAAAATCACAGATTGTAAGATCCGGCGATGGACAAAATGTACCTCAAATTACAGGAACAATATTTTTATAGTCTACTGAAATCGGATGAATCGTTTTGAAACACCTGGTATAATATTCTTTGCGACGATATCGTAACGAAAAATAAATAGAAAAAAACCGCGCGAGGAGGTTAGGGGCGGCAGGACGCTTTTATATTTTACTATTTCGTCTTGTCGATTTTCGTCGACTTGGATATCCGGTCGCAGGTCGATCGCAGTATTATTTATCACACCACTTCGTCGTCGTCGGGATAACTATATAATAATGTTATATATAGATGTCAATATGGATAAATAATAGTGCGGCTGTAAAGTTTTTTTCGTTATGAAACCTACCACGTACGTGGTCTTTGTGCAAATATATTATTGCGAAACGCGCGGTTATGTATTATGTACGACTATTATGTCTCATCGTGTGAAAGCGACCGGTGCGGCGGCGAGCGCGTTCGCTCCCGATGGCCGGCCGCGCAGGAATCCCGATGCGACGACGGTCACGTTGTATTATTACTGCTATTATTATTATCATCATTATTACATGTTAATTGTGCGGCTCTCGGGCGCGCGCCGCCGACACAATGACACCGAGAGCAGCCGATTCTCTATGGTCCTAATTCGCGGGCACGCGAGACGATCACGACGAAGTGGCTGCGGCATGGTCACGACGAGGCGGCGGCGGCGGCGGCAGACAAACGGATAATCGCTCGAGTCTCCGAAAACAATCGATAAAATAAGAGCTGCGCTCAAGTCACTCGAAAAACCGTCGAGACTATATTATATTGACGAGCTATCGCCCTAGAGTTTTAAAAGTCAAGTATTCAACAGTTGTTCGGTAAAGGGCGACCGAATTTTCGACGAGACGTTTCAAAGGTGAAAGTCGTTTCGAACACAATATTTAACAATAGCAGCACGTCTTATTTACGAGAAAATTTCGAGTATTCAGAGGTTTTCCTATTTTCGTACGAGTACGCGGCGAAGTTAACCGACGACGAGGCGAACGAGAGCGAGATTTAAATCGATCCGTCGTCGTCGATAAACCGATTTGTGTGAATACGAGACGAATGTATCGAATATGATTTCACGAAGACCGGCGCGCGGCGCGACGTATTCCCGCGGGTACCGGAGGCGAGTGAAAACTCTTTGGTTTTATGACGCGGTGTAAATTACGACGCGGTCGGGTATGCCCGTCTGACGGGGGGTCTACCGCAGAGAAGACTTGTAAAAACCCAACTCGTCGTCACAAACAATGGAACAGTGCCGCCGAATCAGTCCAATCTCGCAAGCGCTGCTATTATAGTCTTTTTTTACCGTTTAAAAAACATATTATAAGAAACGCGCGCTATTTATCAATATTTCTTCTCGTATCGTTTGAAAATATCGAATATGTATTCTCAAAATGTTATACGCAAGTAGGGCCGTGAAGTCGATGACCTAAATATCATTAAAAAATGACCAAAAAAAAAAAAAAATGCAAATATGACGTAAAAATGACAAGAAATGTCCTAAAAAAACGACCCAAAAAGTTACAAATATCTGTTTTAAATTAACAAAAATACAATTTTTTTTTTAAATATTTCACTATAAAATTCTATATTAATTTATCAAAGCTTATTACCAATATATCAAAATATGACATGGAAATGACAAAAAATGAAATTAAATATATTAAATAAATAAGTATTATAAAATATATCAAAAATCAAAATCATTGCATTGTAATTCATTTCATTGAAATCAGTAAAAACGACTTAAAATGTAGGAAAACGACCTAAAAACACCGAAAAATGCAAAATAAATGTTATTTAGGCACTGCAGTTATTGGAAAGACGAGAGTTTTAACATTCGAATACTGCGCTTTTAAGGGGGTTGGTTTCGAGAGTCGTCGGCCCAAACGATTGACAACCCGATCGTACGCGCCCGAGTTTACCCATTTTTTTTTTGTTTTAAACGAGCGTATGACCACAGCCGTCATACGCGTGCGCACGCGGCGGCAGCGTCGTCATCGTGGCCGCGGGGATCGCACACGAAAGATAAATAATTCCGCGCGAAACGTGTGGCAATCGCGCGAGCGCGCGCGCGCGCCGGAGAGTCGTTCACGCCGGTCAGGTGTTTAATGACCAAAGGTTTTTTTTTCCTATTTTATTTACAACGTTGCCCAAAGTAGTTTGTGTCGTGACCGGTGCCGCGCGGATAATCGCGACCGCTTCGTGATGATGTTTTTTTTTACTTACTCTCCGAGCCTCGCGGTTAGGTACGCGCGTCCTGCCGACGTCGTCGTCGCCGCTCCTGCGGGGCTCGAAAGAACGCGAATTTTCGGCGTATAAATCTAAAGTCACTCTTCTCGGTCGATTTTCTCGCAATAAACGTCCGTTTACTACGAACACGCGTTGTCATATTATAATATACATACGAGCGGGGTTAAAGCCATTAGTGCGGTGTAATGAATTCATCGAATCAAGCATCTAGTGGTATTAGAAGTTTGAGTTGTGACTTTCAAAGAAATATGCCCACAATTTCATTTTTACAAAAACTATATGGCATTAACCGTACATATTAAACGCGTTAGGTATAAACGTAATATACACGCCATGTCGGCGCTCGAGGTCGCGTGTCCGCGTTTCATAAAAAAAACTTAAAAAAATCGAAAATTTTGCCAGACCCGCAAAAATATAAGTATATTGTTTGTTTCTCTCTCTCTCTGTGTGTGCGTGTCAAAAATAATTTCGTTTCAAAACGCGCGTATCGACGATTTCACGGCAGACATATATACATATGGCGTAGTATATATACTCAGAAGTCGGTGACGGCCTGCGGTATAGTATACGCTCGGACCGAGGTTGTGCAACCGTCGTCGTCGCGGTCTTCACCGAGCGGTATATAATAATAATAATAATAATAATACGTGTCGGGACGAAACGAATTTCCTCCGTGACGCGTTGCCCAAGACGAAAAGGGCATTACGCCTACGCGCGCGCGAGATCTTCCGGCATCGCCGCCGCAGTTTTCACTTTCGTAATGCGATTCTAACGAGAAGGCGGTCACCAACACGGCGCGGCGGTGGCCCGCCGAACGAGACGCGCATTGTGTACGCGCGAAAAATAACAACGACCGCGATAAAGACATTCTCGCGGTTCCCATCGTCCGATCGATATAACGAAGGATACTAACGCGCGGCTTCCTAGCCGTCATCGCGCGTATACAGGCGGTCTCGTCTTGTCCGTCGTCGTTAGACGTTCGAAAACTAATTTACCGACGTGATTCAGCGAGATCCGAAATAATGAAACGCGCGCGCGCGCGGCATTTGAATCAACCTTGGCACGGATATATTATATTTAATGTATAATACGCGCGTCCGTCCTCTCGGCGATCTCTCTCTCTCGTCCGGATCCTTTCCTTTCCTTTCCGATAGTCATCACTACTGCGATACGCTTTTCGGAAGCGACCGCCGCCGCCAACGTGCAGCGAATTCGATTTCGATCGCGAAAAGTTCAAAACACACATAATAATTATTATTGTAACGAGCCGTGGGAGAAAAACGTCATCGTCGTCATGCGTATATAAAAACATATTATGAAAATTAGAAAAGATTAGTTTGGAGACGGAGTCGATATATTATAGAGATTATCTACATTTACGGGGACCGATGGAAAAAAAAATCGCATTTCTAAATCCGAAGATTATTCCTGACTTTTACGACGCCGATCTACGGACGTGGGTCGTGTTTAAAGAGATTTAACACCGCTGTGCCGCGGTTATACGCCCGCGTTTTCGTCGATAAAACGAACGTAACGGTATCTCGTAGGTAGCGTGAGAAATCGACGCGCGGTGGTAATGAATGCGCGCCGAAGATAAAATTTCGATTTTCGAACGTCGTCGTCAAGTTATTCAAACAATATCGTACGAAAAAGTACCGATTTTGTAATCGTTGGCCGGGCGAGCGACTATTTCGTAATAATGTAGACATGTAGTATTATTGTGAGAGAAAAACTCGACGAAATTCAAAGAAAATCGACTCGATTTTCGTCGAAATCCAGTAGGATTCGTCGCTGGAAAGAATTTGTAATATTTTAATCGTTTAAAAAACCGTAAACATACTCGTACACGATCGTCGGGAAACATTCCGTTGGCCGTACTTAGAAAAAATGTTCGTTTTCGATCGATCGAGGTTTTCGGACGGTCTTTCGACCGTGATGGTGACGATGATGATGATGACGATAAACTATTCCGTCACGGTCTATAGTGACGACACTCACTTGTCGGTCGTCGAAACGCGCCGCAAGGATAGAGAGAAAAAAACAAAACCCGTATCGATAAAATCCGCGCGCGTGTTCTTATATCCTTTTCGGGCGGCGGCGGCGATAAAATAATATGTTTTCGCGTGGAAATCCGCACCGATGCGGTTCGGGCAGTACATTATGACACGTCGTCGTCGTCGTCGTTTCACAACCGGTGCACTATATTTTATACGACTGCGAAATTCCTAAACGCGCGCTGCCGCGCCGTCGCATAAACAACGCCGGTGAAAATTCCTCGCGCCGGTGTCTCAATAATAATAATATAATAACGACGACAATTATTATTATTACTGTAGTATTATATTATTGTTCGCCGAGAGAACGCCGACGCATAAAAAATAACTTATCGCTCGTTCGTACAGGAGGCCGCGGGACGACGACGACGGTCGGTTTGTTTTTTCTTCCATATAATCGTCGACGATTTCACAACGATTTCATGGTTTTTCATTTTTACGAAACGCGAAAATCCATCGAAACCGTCGCGCGCCGTCGTCCAGCGTCAATCATTACAGCGCGATTTCTCGTCTTTTATAGTATTAACACGACAAACACTCTAGTGCCCCTTTATATCGATTTAAAAATAAAACCTTATTTTCAACCCCTACGGGGGTGAATTTTGGATACGAGGTTATAGACATCGTTTTTATTTACAGCATGCGTATGCTAATTTCAAAAAATTCCCACCGAAAAATAGCGTTTCACCCCTTCGACAACCCTCTTTGAGTTTAAATTTTGTAATATCCTTTCTCTAGGGGTCTCTAGTACCACCGACCGAATTTCAAAGCAATTTTTCCAAAAAATCCTTTCTTATCGCACGCCCAGAACGTTAGATAAATCACCCTTTCCGCATTTCCGCGCGTCGCGTAGTTTTTGTGATGCAACCGTCGCGCGTCGTCGGCGAGCGCGTGGTAATTTGCATTTAATCTATAAATAGATTATTATGTCATCAAGAAAAACCTACGATCTTTACCAAAAGTAATCGATTATGCAAATGTCACATGTTATTTCGTAACCGAAATCGCGTGCGTGCGACGAACAATAGAACGAATACAATAGAATCTTTTTTCATTGGCCCGTCGAATTGACGATCGCCGTCATTGGTCGGCCGTTTACGAAAAGCTCGACCGATTGTTATGAAATCGGAATCAGTGATATTCGTACTCTCGTCTCGGCGCCGCCGCCGCCGCCGCCGCCGTTTCGTTTCTCTTCGTGTCTCGATAGTATTTTCCTCGCGTTTAAATTACTGCGCGCGAGCGCGCGCGCGCGATCGTAGTGATTTCGTGCTCCCCGTCGACGGCGACGTATATTTCTAAACGTCGCGCCGCCGGTTGAAGCGCAAAATCGAACGCAGACGAAAACGAATTCCGAACGTGCCGACGACGACGACGACGCAATTATTGAAATCCAAGAGACCGATTAACGGTAAGTGCCGACCACGTTTTATGACTCGTATCGATATTTATTTTTGTCACGGATAGGTTATACAGTTGTAGAGTCTCGCTAATCCGGACTAGATGGGACCGGACTTTATCCGGATTAAACGGAATGGCGTTTTTTTTTTTTAACTTACTAATAAATATTTTTCGTATAGGTACATAAAATTATGTATATATAATGTGTCCGGATTAGCGAGACTACTGTATTTTATTTTGTTTCGTTTTACTCGGGCGAATTCGTTCGAATTTTACCCTGTTTACCCCCCAGTAAAGTCCACGTTGTCACGCGATCGAATAAGAATTGAATTGGTTTTTTTTAAATCTCCGCGATTTTCGACCTGTGTTTCTGTCGGTTCGCGAGGGCCTCGTATCGTCCGGACGAGCAGGTCGAGTACAGATTCGAGCGAGATTTTTAGAGTTGATTTTCACCCGAACGGTTTCGACGTCGTAAAACGTACGTATTTTTTTTCGTTACAATAACGCGTTGATAACGAAGATCGGGTCACGTCGAAACCGTGTCCGACGGATGGGCCAAGCCCCCGCGGACAGTTTCGTAGAATTTACGCTCTCGCGACCGAAATACGTACATACGTCATCTTCTATAGTTTTTAATTATTTTCATGTTGAATATACAGAAACAAAACTCAAATCTATTTTAATAAACCGTCCGTTTTAAGGTATATAACATACAGTGAAATATAATAATTGTTTTGTTCAGAAATAACTTGCATGTATTATGACTAGGGCTCGGATTTTGTAGCAAATGCTTCTTTTGAGGGGTGTGTGATAGAAAGATAATTCTCATAGATAAATACGTTTTGAATCGTTCTGATTTCAATGAAGTAAACTTTTTTTTTGCTTTGTTTTGCCTTTTTCCACAAAACTTGCTTTTTATTGCTTTTTTCCCCGTTTGGTTATTTTTTCTTCATTTTTACATATTTTTCTTGAAAATTTAACTTATTTTTATTTAAATTATACTTGGACTATAAATCATTATTATTACCAGAAATTTTAAAACCAGTAATAAACCGTACGTTTATGATAAAATAACTATCGTTATTGTGCCGAAATTGTAATGAATAATCATAACAGTATGATTTAAATGATTTAGTTTATATGAAATATGCATGGATTACATCGGTCGATCTGGATTGAAGGGTTGAAATTTGTTTTTTTTAGAATTAAATTTAATAAATGCTTTTTTTTTTGCTTTTTTCGGCTACTTTAAAATGCTTTTTTAAGGATTTATTTTGCTACAAAATCCGAGCCCTAATTATGACGTATGTAGTATCATCGGTAAGTTGAAACGATTTCACCGAGTTTTTCTTTTTATCATTATCAAATACATTTTATTTTCTACTATTTTTCTTTACTAGCCTTAAAATTGTTTGCCCTTAACTAACATGGGAAAATCTTTACCTTCCTCTATTGTATTTGCTGCGCTCAGCAGCCCCCGCGGTTCGAAAATTGGTGGCCGTGACGACGACGAGCCACCCCGCGAAAACATAATATATTTTATCGTGACTGGGCCGTTGTTATTTATACACACGTACGATCAATCGTAATCGATTGTAATTTATATAATATTTAGCGCACGAGAACCGTTTATAAAATCTCGTCGCGTTCGTATATCACATAATATTATTATTATAACAATAACACAATGGCCGGCTCTAAGATAATACCGCGTGATAATAAAAATAATATGTATATTACGCGTGTCTCTATGGATACAGTATAATAACAATAATATTGTGCAACGCCGCCGTCGACAATAATTATTATTATTGTTGTTATATATTTCCATACGTCGTCGTCGTCGTCGTCGGCGGTATATAAAGTTTTATATTAGTCGCGCGAGTAATTCGGACTCGATCACGACTGATTTATAAATATATATCGTATTTTATATTATAACCTATGTGTGTTACCCTTCGATCGTTGGACGTTTTTCCTGCGCCGCCGACCACCGTGATCAATATAATACATATATCCTGTACGCGCGGTTACGGGGTGAAGGATACCGCGGCGATAAAAAATACGCGACCGTGAACTTTACCGCGTTCCGCGTTTTTATATTTTACAATAATAATAATAATAATATAACGTAGTAGTAGTAATAGTAGTAAACGATAATAATAATTATATTCGCGGACGGAAAGCTCTCGCGCGCGTTCGCGTCGCCGCCGAGCCCTCGGGGCCTCGTAGACGGGAAAACTAGTCGTGTGTGGAAAAAAAAAAAAAAAAAACCTCGTATCATATTATTTATTATTATACGGCGTGTTTCCGAGCCCGGCGGAGGTGTCGCCGCGGCCGCGTCCGAACGTCGATTTCACGAGGCGCCGGTAAACTCATTAACGCTCGACCGAATATTCTAGACCGAGCGTATACATCGTCCAAAGTCCGTTTCTACTTTTCCTACCTCGTCCTTCTGAAACGTGTCAAGATCGCGAAACTATATCGTATAATAGCAGGGGTGGCCAAACTTTTTTTGGCTAATAGAATACTTCATCTTTGAGGTTCGACTTCCATAGACAATTGTTTTTATATATATTAACTATAATCGAAGGGTTCTTTTCCAAAACTGTCCATTTCCATTTTCGACCAAATTGAGTTATACATGGAAATATACTTTGTAAAAAAACACGACGAATCGAATGGCGTGATTAATTTTTGAAAAAAAACGCATTATTCCCTCGGTAAAACTCGATGTAAAATTGGCCATTTTGTTCAAAACCGCCTATTGAAAACAAACATAGTGGACTATTTCCAGGAAACGGTACGTTTTGCACAAAATAGACGCATAAAATTAGTTAATTTTTCAATTCTACTTATATAGAACTTATACATCGAGTGTAGTAAATTTAATAATCAATAATAATTTCCAAAATCTTATTACTCAAGTCTAATTGACATAAAAATGAATTCTAACATGATCGACTTTGAAATTGTCCGCGATCGACCGTTTGGCCGCCCCTGAGTCACAACCGTTGTCTCCATCGGTAGGTTACTCGCCGCGCGATGGATTTTCGTTTCGTTTTACGTTTTTCGTCGGATTAATCGTCGTCAAACTCACCCGATTTATCGGATCGCCACGGGGTCACCAGCTGTTGCTATAAGTACGTACGACTCGTCTCCGACGACGACGTTTTTTTTTTTATCGATTTTCTTCGCGGCAGTTTCTGCGAAATCGCTCGCTCGCCCGCGACACACGATGTTATCGACGTGATGTCATATTATGTTCTCCGCGACGACATCATAATAATATCACGTCGGAAACTCCATAGGTGCGCGCCGAATTCCGATCGTTTCGAAAATTCAAAGACTGACAGCGGCCGCGCGATATGTTATTCGTATATTGTACGTCTCGCCCGACGACGGACCGGATGATGTCAGACGTCCCCCCCTGTGTCTCTCCGTCGAATCGAGATCGAAAGCTCGCGCGATAATCGTTTTAAAACATAACGCGTTCATACGCACGATCGTCGCAAAACACAAATCCTACCTCTCCTCTCTATACGACGGAAAAACGCGGTGTCGGTCCGACACGGATTCCGTTATAGAGAGGTTTTACTATAATATTGTATTTGTTTGGAAAACGATCGCGCGCGATTCAATACTACTATCGCAGGTATACGCGTAGTATCGGTATTTTGTTGGAAATAAATCGAAAATATATTTTTATTCGGGTGCCAAATACTGTTGCGCGCTCGTAAATCACATTTTATACGCGCGCGTATAATATTATAATATCGTATTTTAATATTATACAATACGCGTGTTCCGCCTCGATTTAAATAATAATAAATGTTACTGCAGGTTTGTGATGCCGCTTTTATATTTGGTTTCAATAACGTTAATATTATATTTTATCGATCGTTTGACATAATAAATTTCGAGTGTCATGACATCGCTGGGCAACGAGTCACGTCATTCGTTTATTTTTCGCACGGTCCGGCCGAAATGGGCTATAAAAAATCAATAACCGTTTCGAAACTAGTTTGACTTTTCAGCAATAACTTACCGACCGACGATAGAGATTATATTATATACGAACCGATTTGAATAAAAATCGAATTCTCAATAAATTAACATTAACTACCTAAAATACGTATACGAATCTGACATAATACGCGCGTAATATATATTTAAATTTTTCAAATGTTAATAGCCCATCTCTGTCTGCCGCCTCTCGTCCTATACTATACGTCGTATTATAAATGCGTTATTAATTGAACGAAATCAAAAAAAAAACAAAAACAAAAATCTAATATTTAGATTTCATAAAAAACATCATAATATTTCTGTGGGCGTTGAATAATTTACGTCCGACTATAATAATATAATGTCCCGTGTGTTTTCCAGCCGACTCGACGAGACAGTTATAATGGCTCGAACGAAATTATGACGTATACGAGAGAGAGAGAGGTGTGTCGAACCAAAATTTACGACTATAGTATCAATATTGATTCGGACTCGTTATTTTTTCACTGTAAACCGAACCGAAACGATCGAATTGAGCGCGTCGGATCCTAATACGTTCGGTGCGATTTTATTTTTTCACATAATATGGAACGCGATCATCGAGCTAAGAAACCCCGTCGACAACGATCGCCTACGAGTTTGATCTTCTCGTTTGTATAAGACCAAAAATAAATAAAACTATAAACACGTTTAAAGGTTACTTACTCGTATTTTATATCATCTTCATAAATTACATAATACGTCATACAATATAATTTATAAGATTATCCGTCTCTTTAACATACAACTCGATGATAGTTTTGTGATTAATACAATTAGGTAAAATTAAATATTAGAGACGAAATTAATTTGCTTTAATAAATCTGGGCAAGATTATAATATCTTAACGCCAGTTATTAATTTGATCGTAAAACGAATATCAAGAGATTCGAGATCAATACTCGCTTGAATCGATGATAGAGACGTTAGTCCGGGTGGGTTTCCATCGACAAGCAATTTTCTTTTATAACGTGAAAACTTTCTTTGTTCAAGTGACTCGATATGCCCGATTCGGGTAGGATTCCAAACAACTGACGAGAATTCAAGTATATATACGTATAGGTCTAACTGTAATGACGTATGTAAAGTTTTTAGACGTGTGTATCGCGCGAGACCGCGTTTTATACTTTTTACGGTCGAGAGCGAGAAAATTCTCACGCGGCGTACAAAAAATAATCGCTCGCGCGCGCGCGTTACACATTAATCGGTCGACGAGAGACCGAGTTTTATCTCTCTCGGTCGCTCTGGAACGCATAACAAATTATTTCATAAAAAAAAAAAAACGTCCGGCAAAACGATTGGAAATATTATTATTGGATATTTCGCGCTTTCTCAGTCTGACCACGTAGCGGTGTCGCAGTATACCTATACACGATAAGTATAATAAAACATCACATGTATCACATTATGTATACGCCCGTAATGGTTTGTATGCACGACGGTGGCGATGAAGAACGAGCGTTTGGCATTGCCGTCCGTTTGAAGTCGACGATATTATACGTAGTACCGAACGCGCGCGCGCGACACCTGCGAACACGATCTCTTATTACCCGTACGGGCCGGGATTTTTGCATTAAACCCGTGTCGTCGTCGTCGGATAGGCATAATATAAATATAATAATATAATCCTTCGGTCCGGGGCGGATCCTGACGAAAGGACATGATAAAACCGACTAGACTCGCCGCCGCCGCGGACTAGGACGGAATAAAAATATCACGGTCGCGCTGATTTCGCCAAGTAATTGATGGCAATTCCCAACTTAATTAACGAGCTCATCTCGTACGTACGTATAATATAATATTATTATAGAGCGCGTGGAGAAAACGTACGGAGAGGTATGAGAAAAGAGAAGAAAACAAAAAGGAGGAAGAAACCTGTTCAAAGTATGCGAGCGTACTTGTGTGTGTAAGCCGGAGAAGAAAAAATATCGTGTGCGCGCGCGCGCGCGCGCGCGTAACAACGTCGGTGGCCCGAGATAAAAATCGTTTTCTAGACGGAAAAATATAGTGCAAGTACACAACGGCGGCGACGGTAATAATAATAACGACAACAACTGTTGTGTGTAATTTATACCGGCGGCGAGAGACGTAATAATATCTCGCCGTGACGAGGGCAACGTCGGCGGAGGAAAGAAAAACGAAAAAACTTTGCAGTCGTCGTCGAAATCCGAAATTTCGCGCGCAAACTTTGGAAAACCGCGGACGAGAAGTTTTCTAAAAAAAGTATTTTTCAGCTTAATCCAAACTCATAGAAATTATTCTACCACAACACATCTCTCTCCTCGCGTCCTGCCGATATAATATTAAGGAGCGACGGCCGGACCGCGGTTATAATTACGCCGCGCGGGACACGAACGTGGATTGTCTCGATAATACGTTTTTGACGACACATAATAATAATAATATCATGACGGACACCCGATTCCCACACGATGACGCGCCGTCGACGACGTATTTTTCGGATCCTTATCGTCGTCGTATTGTAATTATTATATTATTCCAGCTAACACTCGAGCCTAATAATTTTATTTCGTCGACGATTCCACGGGCTTAATAAAAAACCGAGCGAGTGACACGAAAAACGTGACCGCCGCCGCCGCCGCCGTCGCACAACATCCTTTCCATAAACTCGCGTTTGACATAAAAAGATAAGCACAATTCTAGGATTTGTTTTATTGTGACGCAACATTCGTTTACATTGTTTTTTTTTTTTGAATTTTGAATTTTATCTAAACCGGGAATTGTCCAAATATAATAACAAACAAGAGAGTACGGGCAAAGTGAATGCCTTTTTCACGTTTTTATCGCTTGTAATACGGACGTGACGTCGTCGTCTCGCGTGACCCCTCTTCCCCCGCGCGTGGGCGCGTCATATTGTTCTAGGTTTTTTTCACGTGTTTTTATTTTCGCGTCACGAGGGAATCAAACCAGATCATCATTCGTGTCTGAGAAAAACGTTATTAGTTTCGGAGAAAAACCGACGATAATTTATGCGCGAGATTTTTTTTTTACCGTACCGTGTACCCACGTCGTCGCCAAAGTTAATAAACGACACGATGATAATAATAATTATGACGCGAAATCTTTCTCACTATGCGCCGCGGACGTTCGCGTAGGCAAGTAATATTGTCACACGTGACGTCACGTGTTTTTTCGTTCGTTTCGGAAGGACGCTCGCTCGCTGCTCGCCCAGTAGTATAAAATATTATTACGTAATGATATTATTCATTTTTTTTTCTTCTCACGGTGAACGTTGAACGTTTCGTTTCGCGTTCGAAACGTATCGTCTTCGCGACGTCCGCCCCGAAACGCCTCATCGTCATCGTCATCGTCATCGTCATCATCATCGTATTATTATTATTATTACCGACGCGCGCACACCTCGACGGGAATCGTCGATAATACGTATGTAAATTACCGACGACGCGAATAACGTTTTGTTTTTATGGCGACGAGTTACTATTTTTAATTGATTTTCTCATCGTAAAACTCTGCGGGGGTCACACGCGGGTGTATATCGCGACCAAGCCTACCGCGCGCGCGTACGACTACTACTACTTTGACCGTCGTCGTCGCTATATTATTATCGCCGTACCACTCGCGTTGTGCCCGCGTTCTCTCGAATTGTTTATTCGAAAATAACCGATCCGACGGTCCGATAAATCGTCGATATCGTACGCGGTTTATACGTCCGCGCGTCTAATAAATAATCGCAACGCAAACAAAAAATATTCTATAAAACGCGTAATAATTATTATTACTATAGGCCGCTCTCGTGTTTGTTTATAACAACCGTTTCGAATGCGTTATTACGTCCGTTACAACAACTCCGTCGAATCGAAACGTTTAATTGACTGTAATAAAATTAATACAATACGCTCGGACGAATTTAATTTATTGAAATCGGTAACGATTAACATTTATAGTATCGCATTAAACTCTATACGAACCTATACTGCGGTATAATGGCGCGGAAATAAATTAATTTTCGACTCGAAAACCGGCGAAACACGAATCGTCCGTGTATACGGAATTATTATTATTACGTTTCGAGTATACCATATAGACATTTTGTCGGCAAAGTTATTGTTTTCCGTTGTTTTTTCATAGTTTAAACGTTTGCTCGTCGAAAGCGATTGGAATTTATTTCTCTCCAAACACACTATCGAAACTCTAAGAATAAAAGCTACTATAAACACACTGAAATATTTAAACGGTCTCACATTGTGGTCATATTGCAGATAATCTTTTTCTTTTTTTATCGCCAAATATCGAAACGTTTGACATATTATTATTATTATTATTATCTATTATTATAGTCAATAATATAATACGGACGGTCTGAAGTGAGGATAAGTGGAAGTGGACTTTTTATAGAAACTATCGTCCGAAAAATTACAAACACTTTGTTCGCTAAAGCATAATTCGTAAAAAACCGAGTCATAATTCGTTCGAGCGATCGGTTTTCTTTTTTTTCTCGTTAATCAAAACTCAAAATATGTAGCGCGAAAAACCGTACCGTTTCGCTTTACGTCGAAACAATAGGAAATTGTGAGTGAAATCTATCGAAAAATTATCTCTTTCGAATCGAAACTGCCACGACTGTCGAAATCGCGCCCCCGAGAACGAAATTCGTATTTGACTTTGAATTTTTATCGTACACAATTTACGAGTAAATAGGAAATAGAAATTATTCTCGCGAAATATTGTTCGATCGTTCGCGTTTGACGAACGTTAGGTTGCCTATATTGTGCGCGCGATTAGATCGTCCTCGACCGTATAATAGTGTTATAGTGGTAGACGGGTAAATAATAACGCGGCAACGACCTACGGCGCGGCGGAGACGTTGCGTAGGTAAGTCACTCGAAACGAAACGTATTATAATAAACGGCGAGTGGGCAAACGCGCTGGAACGGCGGCCCATCGCGGCGAATCGAGAGAAACCCAATCTTAGCGTGAATGGAAAAATATCGAGAGTTTGCTGGGCAAAAACCTACGCGGGTATAAAATCGGATATCGGTCGATCATAAAAAGTGCATCGCGTCGAGTTGATATCAGATATCGATTTTATTATCGAATAGTCGTGACGATCTCCGGTGTGTCAGTTTTTTCAAGTCGATTTTCGAGTTATGGAATCGATCGAATTCGAGTCGACTATCGTCCACCGATTATAGATCGTCGTCGCGCTCTTTTCTCGCGTGTTTTCGATTCCTCACGTCGGATGTCCTTTGGAATGGCCGAAAATCTCGCGCGAATCTTGGACGAATCGTGCGAAATGCGCCGCAAAACCCGAGACAATTATATTATCATCGTTATCGTTTAGAAATCCGTGCAGAGACGATGACGCGCTACGTGTGCCGCACTTGGCGGCAATAACGGTGTTACCGTCAGAGCACCGGCTCGGAGGCGTGAGCATCGTATTATGCAGTATAATATATTATTATTATTATTATTATATTTTTAAACCCGTTTCGTCAATAAAACGATGATAATAATAATATTATTAATGGGCGCGCATGTACGGATATTATATAAAACACATATAATTGCGACGGAGATTATTTACGACGTACCGGAGGAGAACACGCCTGCCGCCGCCGCCGCCGTTGTTCCTTCGTCTACCTTATTATACGAATTAATATCGCATGGGTTCCAATATTACTATTATTATTATTATTACCTTTATAACGCCGTTTCAAATGTTATATTATATTTCATTATGCCGCGGACGATCGTAAAAACTATACTCCTTCCGATCGTCGCGCCATCGATTCAATACTAAATCAACGTCGTTACGAGTGTTATTTTTTCCTTGTCGCGGGACGACTCCTCCGGAATACCTACTTTTAAGTTTATGACGACGAAATTTGTGCAATCGTAACACATTTATTATATAAACCGTCATCGGAAACATTCCGAGTGCGAAATCGTCCCGCGTCGACGTTTGGGAAAAACTACCGAATCGTTCCGGAAGTAGTATCGTTATCATAATATTTTTAATCAAATAATAAGAGATCGACCCGTTTTAAAAACGGTAAGGGTGACCGCACACTGGTAAAGCAAAACTACTTTAATATTATGACTAATCAAAAATAAAACCTTTATATTTTATGGAAAATACGCACACTGATAAAGCGCAGTCAAAACAGAACATTTTTGTCTTCAGTCATGACTAATATTGTTTTATTGAAATAGAACGTGCGCTATTTTCATCAGTCATTGTCAATTATGCCAAATATTATTTATTTATGCTAAATTGTCTACAATATAAAGGTTATATAATTATACATTATACACTATGTATAGCTACAAGTACTGAAATACGTAATTTTGCAATGAAAACATTCATTTGATTTTTCGTTTTTATGGTTCAAGTTCAAAGGATGAACCGAAATTTTTTTTTTATTTTCTTCCTGTTCGATTTCTCTTAAAAGAAACCATAAAATAGGAATAGCAACGTCCTCCTCATCGGGCGACATTTTGACGACTACTTGATATACTTTGATTTGACTAACTATAATATGTTTTATGTAGTGTGCGACAACAATGCTTTATTATTATGACTAAAAGTAAAATGACTAAATATTACTTACATTTCTTCAGTCAATTTTGCTTTACCAGTGTGCGGTCAGCCTAAAACAACACGTTTGACTTGTTTTAACTGGCGATCAGGTACTATGGTTATAGATACGTAGATAAAATCTAAAAAAATTAACAGGCGATTTTCTTCCATTTAATTCGATCGATGGACAGATATTTTTGAAAATGAGTAATTGTACATATATCATGTAATAACTCCCGCGCGCTATTGTCGTAAACACAATATTTTACCGGTTTTTGACACGTTTCTAACGATTTTCCCGTCTGGCCGGTGTCGGCATATTATAATGTGTAACAATCGACGCGACAACGACGTTCGAATCGAAAGATTGTGCAGACATGATCGCAAAATATGTGTAAAAAAACACGCACAAAATACGACGAACTACATATATAAGTGCTCGTAATCGAATCGATCGGGATTCGTCAAGTCGTCAATATATCGATATTTACTTTTTCGTCGGCGCGTTTTCGTTTTTCTCTCGTCTCTCGACGTGTTTTCCTTACAAATCGGACGCGCGCAGACACGCGACGTTTTACTTCGCGACGAAATAATAAAAAAAAAAAAACCGTATTTGTGGTCGGAGACGCTCTCGATATTATAATAATAATAATAGAAAACGGTACGTCGCCGACCGTAGTCGTAAAGGGTGTTGAAAGTCCGTGAAAGTCTAAAAGGAAAGAAATATAAATATTTTTTAATCGCATTAAAAGACCGTGTGTACGAGAGACATTGTTTTAGAGAGCCCGGGGTAAAGAAAAAATAAATTTGCATTTAAATCGACTCTCTATCGCGATTACAATTTACGCGTAATAATCATACCGAAAATCGACTGCGCGAACGTCTCGCGTTGATTATTTCGTAAAAACTCGATTATTTCATCTACCTACAATATTATTGAAGAATTTTTTACGTTCAGGAGCGGTCCAAGAGTGTGTAAATATTTCGAATGAGGCGAATACAAGTTACAAATCACTGCAGAGACTTTTGGTCAAACTGATTTAAACTTAAACGACAGCGCGATTTTTTCGCGATAATTCTCTCGACGCCGAAACGGTCTCGAAACAAAAGCGAGAAACCGATAGACGGAGTGAAAAATCGCGGCGAACCGCGCGATTCGAACGAGACCGAAACGATAAAGACCGACGAGAGAAATTCGACGATTTTCGATTTCACTTTGCCCACGCGTTTCCCGGGCAGTAGGCGGCGTCGTGCGCCGATAAAAACCGCAGTCTCGTCGTCGCTTTGTCTGTTCCAACTTCAGCAACAGCTGTTTCGCCGTCGTCAAAGTTTTCGCAACGATATCGTGTTTTATTACTCTACTCGGCGCGCGAACAAAATCGAACGGGCTTTTGGAATTTTCGATAAACCACGACTACCGACGACGACGAGTCGGTATTAAAAACATATTATTATGAAACGTTTGCGATTCACGCCTTCGTCGTCGCCGCTTCGAAAACAATAACGGCGCGTACCTACGCGTAGGTATATTGATAACGAATGCGAAATTTATTTCTTTCTTTTTTTTTCGTCTTCGGACGCGTATTTTTTCATTATAAATTATTAATCTCGCGCGTTACATTTAGAGCGCGCGATCGAACGCGCTCGTAAAATACGCGAGCAATAACATCATTAATCTCCGCGCCAGTATATTATAATAATATAATGTAAGGTAAAAATTTTCAGATTGATTAAATTTTTGCAAACGCGCATACGTTCCGTAATTAAATCGGTACGCAGATAATATTAATATTATACACTCCTTATAGGATGATATCCAACCCGTTTCAAGACGGTAAATGTGCGATTTTTATTACACCTGTCCGAGTACGTACGAGTATATATACGAGTATTACGCGCGTTATAATATTATTATGGGTGCATTTTATACTATTATTATAAACCAATTTACTCCGGTGACGTGAATACTAATTTAATTTTTTCTTCTTCTTCTTTTTATTTATTAATACGATATAAATTCGTTTAGCCGACATAAATCCAAGAATCAACGACCGACCGACGCGCCGGGGCCACGTAATTTGTTTACACGACGACGGTTAAATTAATTTTAGATTCTTATCAAATATTGGAAGCGATCGGCGGCGGTGGTCCGCCCACGTTGTTATTACTATAAATGTCTACGCGTACATCCGCTGAAATAACGCTGTTATACGTGTGAAAAGGTTTCTCGACAAAATATAATCTGCTAGTACAGCGGTTCCCAAATTTTTACAACCACGGAACCCTTAAGAAATAGTTTAGAAACCAATTCTCCGAAAAACGTTTTAACGATATTGTTAATATCGATTATTATTTATTAAAATTAGTTCATTTTTACGTCATTAACGTACTGACAACGTCTAAAGGTACTATAATACGAGAGTGTTATAATTTTTTATTTTGTTCAATTTCAAGTACAACAAATACATTATAACGATGACTATTATTTAGGTGAACTTTTTCATAAATAATATAAATAATCAAAGTATAATATGAGATAATTTTCTAAATAATCACATACATCTGGCGGAACCCTTGAGATTGTCCCGTGGAACCCTAAGGTTCCGCGGAACACACTTTGGGAAACGCTGTGCTAGTAGGTTTATGATAACGCGTAGAAAATTATAATTATAATAGCCGTTCGCCCGCGTACACAAAATAATACATTATTTTACACGTTCGATAATCGTAACTATTGCGATTTGTGGTCGTTTTCCGAAAGCAAATAACGTTTTATTTTCAAGCCGAAGCGGTCGTCAATAATTCGTTATCCTTTTGCTTTTCGCAAACATTTCATTAGGTATCAGCAGGGCTCGGGACTTGAAGCATTTGCTTATTTTTCTGGATTGACTTAAAATGTAGCAGAGTGCTATTATAGAAGTGTATGTCATGTTACAACACGTTCAATTTTGAAATTTGAGAGTGCTTTTTTTTTTGCTTTTTTCAGTGATTTTTCAAAAAAATGCTAATTTCCAGTTTTTCTGATAATTATTGCTTTTTTGACCAGTTTTTATACTTTTTTATGATTTTCTCATCATCGCGTAGTCCGTCGCCGTCCGCGGCGGCATCGTTGCAGGGTTAACAAACATAATATTCAAACGCTCAAAATATAATTGGATTTCGGGGAAACAAATTAATATAATAAAATTGAGTTCATGTTATTATCATCAATCTATCACTAATTTCTCTTTTTTTAGATTTGATTTATTTTTTATTTTATTGTTTTTATTGTTTTTTTTAATAAATAGTTTTGCTTAAATTGTAAGTTTTTTAAATGCTTATTTGAGTGCTCATAATGATGTTTTTAAGCGCTTATTTTAATGATTGTAAGTGTTTCAAGTCCCGAGCCCTGGGTATCAGTTATCCAATCCTTATGACCGGCCGTTATTATCGACAGCGTCACTCGTAAAACAAACACGGATATTGTTCGGTGGTAATTGAATCTACGACGTGTCAATTTTATAATAATTTGTTTTATCGCTAAAAATATCAGCTGTCCTTCGCTAGGAGTCACTCGTAACTCGTACCAAAAAAACCGACTAGAATGTATTTTTTCGAAAATGAAAATTGATTTTTCACCGTTGTTCGTATATAACAACACGTCTAGTATATTATAGTGAAAAATATCTTTTCGCCGTTTCCGAGGTCGCTTATCCGACGACGACGCGCGTACGTATATTATTATTATACGCCGTTTATAAAACTCTCGTGATAACGAGTGTACTTGAAATATGTATATAATACACGCGCGTTATCGTGTAAAACACAAAACGTGTGATTTAGGGCCGAAACCATTACGAGTATATTTAATACGTATATATTACGTGTACGTACACGCCGTATTATACGCGGCGGCGACGAGGTCCCTGTTTGAGCGTCGTCGTCTCGATATAATAATTCCGACAAAACTACACGGGAAGGCTATTAGCAGCCGTGTAAAAACGACGACGACGACGTCTGGCGAAAGAAGAAAAAAAAAAAACGATCGCGCACACCTCGTATATTATTTATATTACGCGCGACGTTGTACTTTGGAATAATATATAATACGCGTACGAGTCCCCTTTGAACCGCACGCGAGAGAGAGCTGCGACTATTATTATTATAGGCGTGAGCTATTGTCGTCTTCGCGGCGATTTTTCTTCTTCTGCCCACGACGACGACGACGACGCGTTAGCCCCGATGACCGGACGACGACGACGACTCGCAGACACCTCGCACGTAATATATAATACGTATACGTTTATTATTATTATCAAGTCCTTTTCACGATACGTACACGAGTACGCACTCGGTTCGAAACGATATATAATGTCTATTCATCCGATTTAACCAGCTTTGTGTCTGCCGTTACGACGACGACGTATACTTTTTTTTATCCGTCTTAATTTCATCGATATTGTCCGGGTGCCTTTTGTCTGGGAATCCGTCGTCGTGTCCGTTTTGTGCGCTTGATTGTTGATTTTTCGTCCGTCGTATAATAATAATATCGCCGCCGACGTTTTCCCGTCTGCGTGCGTACGCATTGTTGTTCGATCGGGAATCGGTTTTTTTTTTTTTTTCAATATAAATCATCATCAATAATATCCGTTTACTCGTACGACGACGACGACGCGTATCATCGCATTGATATTATTTTTTTTTATCCGTTTCGATGTCTGCCGGTATAATATTCTCATCGGAAACGCCGCCGGAGACTTGAACGCACACCGACGAGTCCGGGGCCGGTCTAGTCGTTATTATTTTTACCACTAAAACCGCGATCGTTCTGTAATACGTAGTTTCTTCTTCTCCAGTTCGCGCTTCTCGTAGACACTATATATAAACGCTCATCGATTCGTTTTATTCCGATTACTCGAAATCGACGTTGTACGCCTGCAACATCATATCGCGGTCGGTCTACTTTATTATATATGTTTCCGGCGGGTCCAGACCAATTCGTTCGTCTCTCTCTCTCGTTATTTTATATTTTTAGATAGCTGCTACTTTCTTCGCGTTTCAGTCATTACCGCGTCAAATCGTACACACACACACACACACGAGCATTCCGAGCGATGACGACAAATCGACAAATAATAGTGAAAAAAAAAAAAAAATAATAGAATAGCGCGTTTTCCATCGCCGCGGGGACTTGTGCGCGTAACATCATAGTCATTTAAACGCAGCAATAATATTATATACGTATTCTCACGAGATTTAACAACCTCCTCCTTTATTTTCGCTTAAAAATAAACTCGCTTGCCGTGGCTAATAGTGAATTCGACCGCGGAAACTATATCTATATCGCCGTCGAGTAAACATAATATATTTTAAAAAGAAATAATGTGACGTCATCATAATAACATAATGATTGTTACGATGATCTCGCGCGTTCGTATTATAATAATAATTGTAAAATATTATCTATATAATAGTCGTTTGAACTGTGATTCGATATTATTAGTATTTACCGTTCGATTTGTTTTCGTTTAAAAGCGTGTTCGTAAGATCGCGCGATCCACGTCGTCGTCGTCGTCGCGTCTTTCGAAACGTCTTCGGTCGGATAATAATTATTATCATCGTGCCGTGGAAACCACCACCGACCGTTCGTATTTCATTTTTTTTTTTTGATTTCTTTTCTCAGATACTATAACGACTTGTGCAACCGTGGACGACCGTCTTCGTGATAACGAACGGATCAAACCGGATTTTTTTCCAAACTTTAGCCTACTCGACAAAAATACACATACACGAACCATAACGAGCGCACGTCGTCGTGTAATTAGATTAATCGGAAAGATATGTTTTTCGGTAATAAAACTAATCGAAAACGAGTCGATTGATAACTGGTTTGCTGATTAAAAAAAAATAGTAAAGACACTCTGCGGCGGTGCGGGCAACGTGGTACGCGTGTATAACTCGAACAGTAAGTTATTTGTTATTAGTTTAAAAAAAACACCGTCGCGTTGTATTTTTTTAATTATTATCGAACATATTATATATTATTCGGCTTACAACGGCAATCGTTTTTATTGTCTCAACACCGGTAGTCGAAGGAACGCGTAGGAAATTTTAGTCGAATAACGAAATTGAATCCGACCGTCCTGATCGAATCTAAAACTCGATGTCGTTCGACCGACAAATAACAGTGACGGGTATATTATAGTTTTCACCTTTTTTCCAAGGTTTTTGACGTTTTCGACGACCGCGTGACGACATAAATGTTCCCTTATAAATGTTCGAGTAGAAAAATAAACGGACGAATATTATAAATAAAAACGACCGCGGAAAGTTTGTTGTGTGAAAAGCCGTGTCGTTTTGGCGCGCGCGCGTCGCGATATTATTTATTCGAATCGAATCGTTACGCGCGCCAGGGGAACAATTTGATTTCTCGGCGGCGCGAATCGGAAAACGATTACCCCGGCGGCGAGCAAGAGGACGAGGTAGAAAGCGGTTTTCGACGGTGTGAAAAAAAAAAAAAACAATGGCGCGATAAAAAAACGTCTGTTGGATCGGCGGCGACTCGTCCGGCCCCATGCGTGGTTCTTCGTCGCGCGTCCGTGCTCGTTAGTTGCCGTCCGTAGAACCGTCAAGGCGACCACTCGAACCGGCGCAAATGACCATCAAAGTTGGCATTAAATCATAATATATGAATCGATTTCGGTCAACAATATAAAAAAAAATAAAAATATATTTAGTTTGAAATAAGAATCGTTTACATTTTTTTTTAGATCTGAGTGTTTTTAAGTGTGTACTCGGCTATTCAAAAAGAACGTAATTTGGAAAAAAAATTTTATTTTTTTTATTTTTATACCGAGTTAAGACATATTTTTAATAACAAAATATTGTTAAATATATAAAATTATTTTAATACAAACTATTAAAAATTATAAAATAAAATAAAATTTAGGTCTAGACTCGATTATATTATAAGTAAGAGTGCAAAAAAGTCACGACTGGTTTCGACTAAAAATCGTCATCGGGTGTGTAAAGAGCGCACACCGCGAAAGAGCATGAAACCGGTCGTGACTTTTTTGCACTATTACTTATAACACTTATTCCACTAGGGCAGGTAGATATTTCTTGTAACGCATACTTTTAGGTATATAACCAAATTTAACATACTTACTCGAAACTTTCAATAAAAAGTTGTAAAAGTCATAAAAATCAAATTTATTTCAAACTTTCATTGTTCACTATCAACTGCGAAATTAACGTGAAAATAAAGTGTAATAAAACACAAAAAAAGTGCAAATATGTGCAGAAAAACCAAATCGTTTTATAATCTACAATAAATATAGATTTAAAAAAACATAATTTCCTAACTCAATACGTCTCAATACCTATTCAAATCCTACCTTATTCATAAAATAATTGTTAAAAATCACTTGCACAGTTGAACAATTCACAATTGAATTTGAACGACTTAAGAATATTATATTTTCATCATATTATAATTTAAAACAATTTGATACATACCTCAAGGATCCATCATTAAATACTTATATACTTCAATTTTCGTATTTTTAAGACATAAAGCATGCGTTCAAAAAACACGTGATATTAAAAAAAAAAAACGAACATGAAAATTTATGACAACACCCGACGACTTTCGAAGCGCTCTCTGGCCGATATTAGTGGTATTTAGATCCGAAATCTGCCGAATTATTATGAACAGGTCTATAAATAGTTTACAAAAATGCTAATAACGAAGATCTATAAAGCATTTCGTTTTTTTTTTATTTTCTGCCAACTTTGAGGGTCGTTTAGTAAACGGAAACACTAGATATGAAGTCCGGATACTCGTGTGCTCTCACAAAGCTTCGAAATATTCGTTCGGCACGTCGTCGTCCGTTCAAAACGTTAGGTTTTGTACGAGAGCGGCGCGTTTCGCCATGATACGTATTTCGGTGCATCCCGAGCCCGGCGGTTCATCAAACAAATAATAATATAATAACACGGTTCGTCAGCACGACATCAACGGGTTATTATCAATTTTCGAGCGAGCATATGTTATGTTATTTTGTGTACGGATGATTACCATTGCGGCGTTTAAGAGTCATTACGCGAGCGTGTAATGTACACACTCGTACGTCATCGGTAGCCGTCGTAGTCGTCGCTGCAGACCATCTCTCTCGCCGTTGCGGTAACGACCGTCGGTAATCGCACCCGAAAGCGCGGTGTGTGTGTGTGTGGTGCGAGCGGGCCGCGAGCGAAAAGGTCAAGTAGACTGTTATTACAATTATTATCGTCGTCGTCGCGGGAGTTTTCTCACGGGCGAGCGAGGGTAAAAAAAAAAAATAATATTATTACGGCGCTCGTAACGATTTTCAGATTTTCAGCCACTGAAGTCCGTGCAAAAACGAGACGACTCGTTCGAAAATCAGGTTGTTTTGATGGCGGTGTTGAGATAAAGAAAATTGAAATATATAATATATAGCATGTTTGGTGGAGCCGTGTGGTTTTTTTAAATTCGGTAAAATTCCGTTCAAAAAACAAGACGACTTCAACAATTTAAACGGTATTCGTCTTGGAAAATGGTTTTTTCCTCGATTCGCAGTGTTTATCGTGATGAATATTTTCGTAGAGATCGCTAGAAATAACAATAATTAGCGCGCGCGAAATAACGACAGGACCACGTGTATTATGGGAAATGATTTAAAAATTGGATTTAATAATATTGTTTTCGTTTCCATTCTGTTTTTTACGGGGACGAACTCGTGTTTACAAATCGAAACGTTGTTTTCGTTTGAACCAGTGGACGCTAGTAGGTATCCAGTAGGGCGCTAGAGCTATCCAGGGGGGCAATGGAAGTTACAAGCTTAATTGGGGGGCATTTCATTACAAAAAGGGGGCGGTGACAGTTTCATCTATCGTTATCGCGATAACAGAAACACCGTACGTGATCTAAATTTGTTGAAAAACGTAATTTGTTGCGTATTATTTTATTTAAATTTTAAACGTTTTTCACATCCAATCTCATTAATAGATAATTATTTTCATTTGTGCCTATACATTATATAAATATTTATAAACAATACATTTCATTTTTCATTGCATACAATTATTGCAAAACGACATTGTTTGTCGGATTTTTTTTTTTTCGGAAGCGGGCGGTAAAGATAAAAAGTTTGGGAAACACTGCAGTTCTAAACGAAAGTCCCTGCAACGGAAGTTGTCTGTTCGCTGCAGCCGTCGAGCAAGTACGAAACTTTTCGTGTTTCCCGTAACGAAATAAAATTCGATATTACGAGACGGGCGAAACCGCGCGCGATATTAGAAAATTTATAAACATCACCACGACGCGGACGACGACGCTTTATATTGTCACACCGCACGGAGCACGCGCAGCACTACAATATTATACGCATTATAAACGTTATTATAATTGCCTCCCGGACGATAATTAATACGGAAAACCGATTTCTGTACGGCAATTATTATTGTCGTTATCGCGCCGAACCCAATAGAGTATAGGTAATAATATACCGCACACACGATAATATGGTATATATGGTATAATGCGCGCGGGTAGGCAGAGCGCTTTCTACACGCGTTGTGCGCTAAACAAAAGAAAAATGTGTACGGTCGGCGCGTGCTAACGATCGATCCGATAAAATGAGCGGAAAAAAAAAAAAACGAAAGAATAGAAGAAGAAGAAGAAGAGAAAAAAAGAGCAAACCGTTCTAAATAATTTTCTCCGCGGCGCTGGCGGCCGCCGCGATTATAAAAATAAACGTCTCGATCCGCGCCGACAACGTGTAAAGACGGCGCGGCGCGGCGGCGTCGTCTCTCGTACTCGGTTTTTCGAAACGCGAAATAATATTTCAAGAAACAAAAGAAGATATGAATATTTATTTATCGGGTAAACGCGCCCGCACGGCACTCGAGTACGGTAATCTAACACAAATAAATAAAATACGATTTTGCAAAAAAAAATAAATATATCCTCGACACGAATTTCACGTTAAACACGTCGAAAATTGTTCAAATTATTGCGAAATATTCAAACGTAGGGCGAAAACTTGAGCGATGTTGAGTTAGAATAATGGTCGGTGACGTGTTTAGGATTTTGCTGCCCTAAGTAGACATTTTGTTCACGCCCTCTTGCTTTTTTAGAGTGCCGATTTTTCTCACCTTAAAAAATACTTACATACGATATTATGGTATCATGCAGTATGAAAATCTATCGAGTGCTCTCGTAGAATGTTAATTTTTTTCTACGAGTGCTTAAATCCGTTTTAAATCAGTTTTAAAATAAAAAAAAGCAAGTTCTCGGTTAAATTTGCTGCCCGGGGCACTTGTCCTCCTTGCCCCCCCCCTGCCCCCTTAAATGCGCCACTGCTAATGGCATAGGACGAGACCGTTTATTGATTTACGTTGCTCGTAGTGTTTTATTATCGAAATGAAACGTTTCGACGAAACGAAATCATCGCGCAAACGTTCGAGAGACCACACGCGGATCGCTATTTTTAACGTAGGCACGCGCGATTTGCCGCGACACAAATAATATATTATATTCGACGGAATATTATTTCGCCAACGACGTGCACTATACGTATCGTATGTTATTATACGCGACAAATATTCGAAACGAATCGCATAAATCATTCGCCAGCGCTCGCCTATATCGTAACGGATATACTTGTCTCGTAGCGCATTGTGCTCGCGTCGTACTATTGTCTCGTGTTGATGCATTTCGTTTGCGATCGATAATAATATTGTTGTATACGTTATTCCGCGCGCGTTATTTATATTCGAGAGGACAACGAAAACAAATAATCGTTTTGGACAAAAAGAAGAACCACGTTTCTCCGCCTACTCTCGGTCGACGATAAAAACTATTTAATTTCGAGTGCGTTTATAATATTGAAACGCTTATCCTCTACTTCCAAGAATGAAAAAAAAAAAAAGAAGAAGCTTTTATAATGATAAGTTTTCATTAATTTCTCGAAAGTTTAAACTTATGTGTCACACTTATGGGGTTTCTGGAATACGAATCGTTTATTCTTACGGTAACGATATTATACGTATCGCGTACTCGCATCGGTTACGACAGTAATTGTTTTCTAGGTCGATACGCTTCCTTTTTTTTTTTTCATGCAAATCGTCGCGCCAACACAATAAAACCATTAGCGAATTCTTTCCAATAATTAGTTTTACGACTTCTACGGAGCTATACGACGACGACGACGACGTTTGTTTCCTTTTTTTTTTTTTCTTTTCGTTTTCGACGTTCAATAATAATAACTCATTAAAACGGTCTTCTCATCACCGCCGCGCCGCCGACTTTCTATACGGCAGAAACCAGATCGTATTTATTTGTTACACGGACGCAGAGGAAATCGAAAACATTTGATATTGCAGCTATACAATAATAATATTAATAATCGTCGTCGTATTATATTTTTGGCGCGCGGACACGCGTAGATAATTCGAAACGGATCTAAACAATATGTAATAATAATTACATTTATCGTGAGCGGTCGCGACGACGACGTGCGTATTAAAATAATATACGAGCCCGTCGCGTTTGCGCGCGGAAAACGAGTGTGCCGAAAATCTGATTGCCTTAGTGTATTATTATTATCTGCAGATCAAATACGAAAATCTCATTTTCAAGGGACACGTCGTAATAGTATAAAGCACAAAAATCTTCGTGTTTATGCTCTTTTCTGTTGATTTTTTTACCGCGACAAACGATAGAAAACAATCTCGTTTCAATCGATTACCACTTTTTAGTCGGCGGCGTTTACTGTTTGTGCTAATATCGTAGTATATTTTAATATTAAATAATCTAATGGTGGTTTTTATTTTATTTTGCAGCACGTGGTGTTTGAAAAACGAGTGAATATTTTTGCTGCGTCGGTATTCAAAAACATCATCATATTTCAATGGGTATTTTTCGGTTTTCGCAGCGCACAACACAACACAACTGCGTAAGTGTTATTTTTTAAGTTTTTTTTACATAATATAACGACATCCTTTTTATGTGAATACGTAATGCTGGGTTTGCCTTTCAAATTTAACACTTTTTTCCCTTTTTAGATTTTTGTAAACTCTATATACCTATAAGATATCTGTTTGCTCTGTACTATTGGGCCTCGGCCCGTTTTATTCTACTGAATAAATTATTATTATTATTATTATAGCTGTACTGTGCCGTTTTCGAAATTCGGAACGATAGGCGAGAAAACTTTTAACTGTTCGACGAACGGTATACGTATACGTATACTCGGTCGACAACATTCGCTCGGCGAGACGTTTTGTTCTTTCAAATTTATCGTGAAAATCCAAGAGGAAACTTGGCCGGGCACGCTCCTCCCGATATGTCCCGTTTTTGAAAACGCCGCGACGACGATAACTGCTCGTCACAAAAACGCGCTCGTATGAACGACTCGACGAAATCATCATAATACGCGCGTCTCCGGTGAAAAATCGTTTTGCCACACGTATGCCCCCCACCCCTCCCGTTCTGAAAACTCCGCGCGCAACGAATATAATATTATACGCATTAATAACGAGTAGTGTATCTCGTACACATATTATACGTATATTGTGTTCATGATTTATGTTGCCCATCGGGTGAACTAGAATCGTGAAAGCTTATAATACGTATACCTAGTGTATATCGTAATATAACGTAGTGGTCATCAGAGGTTTGCGGCGGCGGCGGCGGCAACGGCAGCAGCGGCGTTTTTTTTTTTTTCCCCTCTGTTCGATATACAATAATAATAATAATAATAATATTTCGTTACGAGTCGAATGTGAAAGCGCGTAATAATAATATAATATTCGAAATGAAAAAAAAAAAATTGAAATAGCTCTGCTTGCTCCGACACGCGCTCACGACGAGCACAGACCTTACGGCGCGGCGGCGGAGAAGGGGAAATCGCGTATTATAAAACGGTATATTAATGATTATTAAAAAAACGCGCGAGACAATCCAACGTTTCCCGTGCGTTATTATTATACTCGTATTTTAACGCGACCGTCGTCGTTTTTGAAATTTGATTTGATAATAATTCAAACGCGATTTAGACGAAAACGCGTTCGCTTCGAGGATTCCGCATGACGTCGTCGTATCGCGACGATTGTCGTAGTCAATGCGATGCGCCAAACAATTAGGACTCGCGCGCGCGAACGATCAAGGATTAATATTTAATAACACCGTGAAGAGAAAAAAACGCCCTCTGTCATTACGTTCGATTTAGCAATAACGATAATTATATCTTTTTTAAACTTGTTGTGCGGCGGCGGGCGTCTCGTGACCTTTTCGTTTATTTGACATTTTTCAATTCTGCAGACGTTCCGAAGACGTGGAAATCTGTTTTTAAAATCAACTCGAGTGACTTAAACGACAACTGCAGTCGAGTCGCGATAATTCGAAGTTGAAGGGGGATAAAAATTCACCTCGCGAGATATTATGTATTATTCGATATAGATACCTAACTCGAATTTATCAAAATAAAATCAAAACTTCGAGTTATACCCATGTAATGAAATATAATTTTAAAATTTTACGATAAAAACGTCATGACAAATATAATAAATTTATGTTTATACATAAATGCTATACAAAAACTAAATAAAATTAAAAAAATAAATACGATGAAATTATAAGTATGTACATAATATTATGTATTATTTATGAGATACAGTAGAAAAATAATTTGTTATTAATTTTTGCTTTTTTGGCTGTTTACTGACAAAATCTTCTAATTTGCCTATGGATTCGATATATATATATACGTATATTCGAAATATACTTGGACTAAGCTATTCGTCACAATTTTATATTCGAGTCAACAAGACTTATAATACATTGAGTGTTATTATAATTTCTAGGGCAGGGATGGCGAACCTTTTTGTACCAGCAGCGTGTCAAATAAAAGTGTTGGTTGAATTTTGTTTTCCTCGCGTGTCAACTAGTTTGATAACCCTTCTTTAAACTTAAAAATTCCTACATCTATGGTTTGAATGATAAAAACACAAGTCAAATATTATATTGAGCAGTGTAGATAATATTCAATTCAATGCGTTTAGGTATAATATACCATAAACTTAATATTTCATTTTTGTAATCTCAATATATTTTTGTCTACGTCCTACGACCAGTGGTTATTGATGACAAACTTTTTACACAGTTGAGTGTGTCACTAAAATAGTGTGCGCGTGTCATAGGTTCGCCATCTCTGTTCTAGGGGAATTAAAAAAAAATCGAGTTGTCGAGTTCTTCGAGTTATCGCGACTCGACTGTATTAATTAATACTCACTCTTACTTATTATATTATATTTAATAATATTTACGTTATCGTTTATATTTTCAAGTGCCGTTTTCGCAAACGACGACGTGAGCAATATACGCGCACAAGACACACTGCACACCGGAGTTGCCTCCCCCGGAGCACTTGCGTGTGTGTGTGTTTTGTCGTGCGAAAAAATAATTATTTCCGAAAGTTCTCTCGCGAGACGTACCGGCACCGGCGGTTTAATATTATTTTAATACACTCGCGCGTTATAATAAATAATTATCGTTTTGCACCTCATTACGGGCGTAATAATAATAATACGACTGCGCGCGCGCGCGTTTCGCAGGTGAAACGCCGCCGTCGCCGTCGAGTCCGACGCGCGAGCGGTTTATTATAATTACAATAACGGAGGGAGTCGTTGTTTTTTTTCCCCTCTGAGCCGGAAGGTCCGAAAAACGTTTAATCGCCACGACGACGGCGATTTTTTTAACGAGTGTTTTAATAATATTATGTGCGGCATTATAATCTCCGACGAAACTCGTACGCGCGAGTAAATCACGCGCGGGCGGCCGGAGGGCTAAAACGAGAGAGAGAGAAAACTACGGATAATTAATCGCGGCCGCGATACAGTATGGGTATTAATAATAACGACGATAACGATATTTAAAACTCGAGATGAAACGGGAAAAAATGTATTTTAATATGTGCGAGAGCCTTTCGGCGAATCGTCCGCGTCTCCTGCAGCGCGCCAGGACGAAACTTTTTCGGGCGGGTCTTTGTCGTCCTGTCACCATTCTCAAACGTGTTTTCAAACCGCGCCACATAAGGCGCACATTCCGCATATATTACGACGACCAAAATATAAAACGAATTTTTTTTTTTTTGATATTCTGATTATTAGAAATGTTTATGAAAAGACTTTTTCATAATTATCTTTTAAAAAAATAGTTAGTGTTCGTTGGGGGGGGGGGGACAAATGCTATTAGTATTATAAATATAAATAATTTACATTTAATTATTTCTGTATATTCACTTTATTCTACATCCATATCCTCATCGTCATTATCGACCTTCTCATTATCTTCATCATCACCAACATCATCGTCATCGCCAGCGCAAAATGAAGGCAGTCTGAGCATATATGTCTATCAATTCTTTATAAATTCCAGTTTTTTGAGAAACAAGCAAAGGATTCTTAAAAAATTTTCGTGCGGTGTTACCATCGTTACTATTACCGAGACCACAATTTCTTTGTAATAGTTAGTCGCGCGCGCGACGACGACGTTCGAAAGGGCTCGGAAGCTGATGCATTTTTTTTTTCTTACAATCGATTCGAGCTAAAAATCCGATTTAATGACGGTCTGATCAAATCGTCCATGATGTTTTAATTTTGCGTTTTTCGGCTCGTCGTTTAGTATCGCGTTCCTACGATTTAAAATCGTGTTTTAATCAGATAATTCACGTCGTTTTCTTATACGTGTACGTACATTATTAATGTTTATTTCGTTTTTCTTTTTCGCGAAGATATTATAAAAATAAAAGATGTAATCTTGTTTTAACTTTTAAACGTAGCTCATATTGTTGTCAGTGTTACGAAAACAACTATAGTTACGCCAAATTATTATTAATAAAAATAAATAAGTCACTTTTTTACATTTTTTTTTTTTGTTACTTAATTGTTATTTTATTTCATTATTTGACAATGATTGTCATTTTTTCCAGTCGTTTCCCATCGTTTTTAGATCATTTATTACCATATACTTTTTAAAGTCGTTTTCAACGGTTTTTTAGATCATCAACTTCCGAGCCCTATTCATTATATAATATTATATTGTAATCACGTAAACACTATTGACCGATTAGTTTCTATTAAAAATAAATCGTTTCGAATTCGCCCATTTGGGCCGAAAAGCCCTAAAAGCGAGTACTTTTAAAAACGCCCCGCCGCCGTCGTCGTCGGCGCGAAATTCCAACGGTTTTTTTCGCAGAGTAAATTCGATAGAATTACTTCTCTACTTATCGATTGAAAATCGATCTCCCGCTCGAATCCTCCACTCAAATCCTCCGCTCAAATCGTCGCGGCGGCGATTGATCGAGGAGAAAAAAAAGACACAGTTCGGCGGCGCGCGTCGCACATTCGCTATATCTTCGCTCGGGCGCGGATCTGCCGCCCGTTCTCTTTCTCTTTCCTCTCGGTCCAGTAATTGTCACGACCCGCGCGCGGCTTGAGGCCTTTTTTAGAAAACGGTTTTTATTTTTTACGCGCGCGCGCGCACACACACGACCCTGCCGGCTACGTTTTAATACAATCATATTTATCTTGTCCCATTGTTTCGACGATCGCCGAAACCGCCGCCGCCGCCGCCACGTACACGAACGCGGGCGCCACTACGATACACCGGTGTTTATTATTTTATGGTATATGGTATTTATATATGTAAACAATGCGCACGTTTTGGTAGCGGCGGCGGCGCGCATAGAAAGCCAACGGTCGAGAGGTGACTCGAAGAATCTGTAAAAAAAAAACTACTCTCGTACCGGTAACCGACACGAAATCGACCGTCGCGCGTCGCCGTAGATCAATATCTCGGGAGTTGAAGTCGGAAAAGCCCGCGTCGTCGTCTCCCAAATCCTACTGGAACGAGAAATCGCGTTTTTTTCATTTTGGGAAAAATGAAGACTTCGCGCGCGCGCGCGTCTGGACACAACGAAAAGCGAGACGAAAAACCGCATCGTCTCCGTGACCCCTCCGCGTTCGATCGAGAAATATTCGCTTTTCCTCGACCTTTTGGTCGATCGAAAACGGAAAAACGACGGGAAAATGAGACAATAGCGCGCAATCGACAAAGAGAAAAAGTTACGTCTACCCGGAGAGATATTAAAAACGTATAATATCATATTGTATGGCGCGCGCGCGCGCAATAGGTACGTGACGTCCGATGCGTAACGATAACGAGAGGAAAACGTCTCGTAACACTGAACAACTACGGATCGAAAACGGTTTTTTTTTTTCATATACGATCGATTATAATATAATATTATATTATGCGTTCGGTCGGGCTTTGTTATTATTTTTTTTAACCGTTACCGCGCGATTTCCAACGACGGCCGTCCAGAGTGTTGTCGTCGCAGTCCGAGACGGATTTACGAACAATAAATATGTTATCAAACGATATTATATTATTCGTCAAAACTTGCCGTTCAAATTTGAAACATAACAATTCGATTCAGACTCGAATTACTTTACTTAAAAATCTAAACGTATTGAATCGCCAAAATGGGTATCACACGAAGTCGACTCCTTTCAAAAGTAAACCATGTCCACAGAAAAATTGTGACCTAAAATTCGACTAAACAATCGAACGCGCAGATCTCACCGACATGGCGATCGCGAACTAAACGATGTTTCGCGGTTCGTCGTAGCCTCAAAGAAACTCGCTCGTTCTGAACGAACCCGAAAAGCGATTGCTCGCGGTAAACTCGCGATATTATATCCGTACGAAACCACTTAGATCAATTATTCGACTTCGGTCCGACGAGTTTTCAAACGATAATAATCACCCGTCGTCGATCCATAAAAAAAAAAAAAAAAACGGTACAGCGAAACCTTTTTTCGCAGATAATATTATGTAAGTCTACTCGAATTCACATTTAAGTGATATTAATAGATATTTTCACCGCGCGTATCACGTCTCGTACATAAAAAAATAAAAAAAAAAAAATAATAATAATTATCAACTGTTATTATCGTTGTTGTTGTTGCAATAACAATCGTACAGATCGTAAATACGATAATTAGCAGCAATAAAAAAATAACAATAATATTTAATGTTTTTACTTTGTTTGATTTTCATGCACCGTTTCCTATAACACATTATGGTCAGCGGAGTTTTCCTCGTCCATCGACGCCGAACACTCGAGTGTTGGTCTGCGCATCAAGCCGTCGGATCAAGACTTCTAGGAAGTAAGCAGTAAGTACGTTCACATACCATTTAATCACCTTTAAACTCTATTCGTTCGACTATTTATTTCTAGAAAAAAAAACGTTACCGTTATAAAACGTAAAAAAATAAAACACTCGACAAATAATATACGATTCGAATAATTATTATGTATTATCGTCGTTTTTTTTCTCATAGATTCTCACGAGCAAGGTCGGGATTTTATGCTTGGGAAATAGCAGAGTAAGCTCAAAAAATGTGTTTTTCGAGTCTGTCGTATTTAATGAAATTATATTTCTAAAGTAAACGCTTTTTTTAGATTTTTGTCAAGTAAATTGTAAACGTATAAGTTTAAGTAAATAGACCGTAATAAAGAGGCGATAATATTTCAGCAGAGTGAGCTCTATAAATCGGACAAATATGAAATTTAATTTTTCAATTTTTTGCAGATAATATTATATAATACTTGTATTTTTCATAAATCTCGTCGATTATACGAGTATATTCTTATTTCCAGATGATTTTTAACAGTCGCGTACAAAATATTATAATATTATGTCGTCTTCACATGGGTAAATATTATATTTTTATTTTTTTTATAACTTTCAACAGACCAAGTGTGTGATTTAAGTTTTTCGTATTATAAACGTATCGATTCGTATTAGGTAATATTGATTATTAGGTCAATTTTGATTTTTTTATTTTTGTTTTTCCACTACTTTTGATGTTTTTAGGGCATATTTCAAGGTTTTTTCGGTCATATTTCAGTACTTGTCAGTGTTTTAAATCCGAACCTTGCTTATATAAGCGATCAGCGGATCGAAAAATACGTTTTTTTTTTTTTTTTTTCGATCTCTTATGCAAATGTGTTTTTACCGCGTCGGAACGCGGTTGGGAGAGTTGAAAAATATTCTCTCCCGTGAGAATCGGTTTTTTTACTCGAAAAAAATAAATACTCGTTTTAAAAACGCGATTTTAATGATAGTCGTAGTCGTAGGTCGACAAGCGGTTATCCGGAGCAACAATACGCATTATATGTTAATAATACCAGCGGATTATCGGGCGAAAACGGAATTTGAATTTTAAACATTTCGCCGAAAACTATTTCGTTTTCGTGTTCTACGACGACGACGATCGTCGACGAATCGCGACAGTTAGTTTATCGAAATAAAAAAATAATATTAATATTATTCCGACAAAACGTTCGGTGTACGTATGAACGGGTAAAAAATAAATAAATCTGGTTTGTTTTCGTTCGGAAGGACGCGTTTATATAAAAATAGATAATAATTAACGGCTCGGCGGTCGTCACTACGTCATCGTCGCGCGTCGATTTAGAGTACGAAAAAAAGTTGGATTCGTTTTGCCGTACGGTTTTTGTTGTTGTTGTTGTTGAATTTTTAATGTTTTCGTACGCGATTTTGTATGTAAAAACGCGCGTCACGATAACATCGCACGTCCGATACGAACGCGCGCGCTGCCAAGTTTATTTTGGCGAAACGGTTTTATTTCCTCGACCGCGGCGGCGGTTAGGTTCGGCGCGCGGAATCGAAAGTAGGTGAACAACATTTTTAAATGCGATTTTAATTGAATCGTATTTTATAATAATAATATTTTATTTACGATTATTATTAATACTTTTCTGATCCGGCGCGAGAACCCATAGGCACATATAACTACTCTCGTCGTCGAGACGACACGTCGTTGTTGTTCGTGATGATCGATCACGCCAAATCACGCCAGATCACGCCAGATCACACCGACCTACTACTGAACAAAGGGCTTTTCCTGGAAACAATCGTCGAAATATACAACAATAATCCATCCGGATTTACAAAACGGTTTTTCGACCGTCGTGTCTTCTAGATCAGCGGTTCCCGCCCCCGTGGGCCATAATATTATAATAACCACTAACGCGCACATTATTTAAAATGATAATATTATTTTGAAAGAATTTCACTACGAATGTCGAGGAGCTAGAGAGATTGATTCAAGGCTAAAATAATCCAAATTTCAATCCAGATATTATGATGGACTCTCGCGGAGGACGAGCGATGTCGAAAATCACACGTGCAATTGTCGTGATCGAGTCGAATAGAGTTTTTTTTCTCTTGAAAAAACAATTCTTTTGTTTTCAATAACTCACATGTGATGGTGGTCTGCACGACTAATACTACCACTGATCTATGTTTTTTAATATCTTTTTTTTCCTGTTTGTAATTGAAATTTTGCTTGTTGCAGGTTCGGACGTTTGTTGAAATTTCATTTTCCAAAGTGCAAAAAGGATGCTTGTGACTTTTTCCGATTAGTTATTCGTTTTTAACTTTTTAACAATATGACTTGTAATTCATACGTATTTGTAACGAGTTTTAAACCGATATTTTCATATTGAAATAAGGTCGACTTATAAGAAATCTTGTGTTAAATTTTTTTATTAATTTTTAATGTCGAAATTAAAAATGTTAACTATCTTTGGCCGATTGAAAATTTGAAAATATCGTTCATGTAACTCAACTATAATATATTCCATGTTTGTAAAATTTTTTTTATTTCTGTTTTTAATATTAAAATGTACTTATTGCTTTGACTATTATAACTATTGAATCCGTTGTTATTAAAATAATTATAACTATTAAAATAATTGTAACTATTATTATTATTTTAACTGTTATTAATTTCATTATTGAATAAATAACCACAATTGCCATTATTATTATAACTATTGTTTTTTCACCCTTTTCAACCCCTTCCAAGTTTTCCATTTTTAACCCACTTAGGGTTGGATTTTCGAGACGTACTATAGCTCAAAACCTTCCCCGAGACTTGGCGAATCCATTGGTGAAAACTAAACTTAAATCCACCGAGTACTTATCGAGTTATCCGCTCACAAACGGAAAAAAAGGGCTTTTTTATTACTATTATTTATTATTACTATTATTTTGACTGCAAAACGGAAAAAAATCGAAAAATCGAAAATTTGGTACCAGGAGTTCAGGAGGTGACGTGGTTTTTTTCGCGACGATTTACATTTTTCCATTTTTAACCCACTTAGGGTTGGATTTTCGAGACGTACTATAGCTCAAAACCTTCCCCGAGACTTGGCGAATCCATTGGTGAAAACTAAACTTAAATCCACCGAGTACTTGTCGAGTTATCCGCTCACAAACGGAAAAAAAGGGCTTTTTTATTACTATTATTTATGATTACTATTATTTTGACTGCAAAACGGAAAAAAATCGAAAAATCGAAAATTTGGTACCAGGAGTTCAGGAGGTGACGTGGTTTTTTTCGCGACGATTTACATTTTTCCATTTTTAACCCACTTAGGGTTGGATTTTCGAGACGTACTATAGCTCAAAACCTTCCCCGAGACTTGGCGAATCCATTGGTGAAAACTAAACTTAAATCCACCGAGTACTTGTCGAGTTATCCGCTCACAAACGGAAAAAAAGGGCTTTTTTATTACTATTATTTATTATTACTATTCTTTTGACTGCAAAACGGAAAAAAATCGAAAAATCGAAAATTTGGTACCAGGAGTTCAGGAGGTGACGTGGTTTTTTTCGCGACGATTTACATTTTTCCATTTTTAACCCACTTAGGGTTGGATTTTCGAGACGTACTATAGCTCAAAACCTTCCCCGAGACTTGGCGAATCCATTGGTGAAAACTAAACTTAAATCCACCGAGTACTTGTCGAGTTATCCGCTCACAAACGGAAAAAAAGGGCTTTTTTATTACTATTATTTATGATTACTATTATTTTGACTGCAAAACGGAAAAAAATCGAAAAATCGAAAATTTGGTACCAGGAGTTCAGGAGGTGACGTGGTTTTTTTCGCGACGATTTACATTTTTCCATTTTTAACCCACTTAGGGTTGGATTTTCGAGACGTACTATAGCTCAAAACCTTCCCCGAGACTTGGCGAATCCATTGGTGAAAACTAAACTTAAATCCACCGAGTACTTGTCGAGTTATCCGCTCACAAACGGAAAAAAAGGGCTTTTTTATTACTATTATTTATTATTACTATTATTTTGACTGCAAAACGGAAAAAAATCGAAAAATCGAAAATTTGGTACCTGGAGTTCAGGAGGTGACGTGGTTTTTTTCGCGACGATTTACATTTTTCCATTTTTAACCCACTTAGGGTTGGATTTTCGAGACGTACTATAGCTCAAAACCTTCCCCGAGACTTGGCGAATCCATTGGTGAAAACTAAACTTAAATCCACCGAGTACTTATCGAGTTATCCGCTCACAAACGGAAAAAAAGGGCTTTTTTATTACTATTATTTATTATTACTATTATTTTGACTGCAAAACGGAAAAAAATCGAAAAATCGAAAATTTGGTACCAGGAGTTCAGGAGGTGACGTGGTTTTTTTCGCGACGATTTACATTTTTCCATTTTTAACCCACTTAGGGTTGGATTTTCGAGACGTACTATAGCTCAAAACCTTCCCCGAGACTTGGCGAATCCATTGGTGAAAACTAAACTTAAATCCACCGAGTACTTGTCGAGTTATCCGCTCACAAACGGAAAAAAAGGGCTTTTTTATTACTATTATTTATTATTACTATTATTTTGACTGCAAAACGGAAAAAAATCGAAAAATCGAAAATTTGGTACCAGGAGTTCAGGAGGTGACGTGGTTTTTTTCGCGACGATTTACATTTTTCCGTTTTTAACCCACTTAGGGTTGGATTTTCGAGACGTACTATAGCTCAAAACCTTCCCCGAGACTTGGCGAATCCATTGGTGAAAACTAAACTTAAATCCACCGAGTACTTGTCGAGTTATCCGCTCACAAACGGAAAAAAAGGGCTTTTTTATTACTATTATTTATTATTACTATTATTTTGACTGCAAAACGGAAAAAAATCGAAAAATCGAAAATTTGGTACCAGGAGTTCAGGAGGTGACGTGGTTTTTTTCTCGACGATTTACATTTTTCCATTTTTAACCCACTTAGGGTTGGATTTTCGAGACGTACTATAGCTCAAAACCTTCCCCGAGACTTGGCGAATCCATTGGTGAAAACTAAACTTAAATCCACCGAGTACTTGTCGAGTTATCCGCTCACAAACGGAAAAAAAGGGCTTTTTTATTACTATTATTTATTATTACTATTATTTTGACTGCAAAACGGAAAAAAATCGAAAAATCGAAAATTTGGTACCTGGAGTTCAGGAGGTGACGTGGTTTTTTTCGCGACGATTTACATTTTTCCATTTTTAACCCACTTAGGGTTGGATTTTCGAGACGTACTATAGCTCAAAACCTTCCCCGAGACTTGGCGAATCCATTGGTGAAAACTAAACTTAAATCCACCGAGTACTTGTCGAGTTATCCGCTCACAAACGGAAAAAAAGGGCTTTTTTATTACTATTATTTATTATTACTATTATTTTGACTGCAAAACGGAAAAAAATCGAAAAATCGAAAATTTGGTACCAGGAGTTCAGGAGGTGACGTGGTTTTTTTCTCGACGATTTACATTTTTCCATTTTTAACCCACTTAGGGTTGGATTTTCGAGACGTACTATAGCTCAAAACCTTCCCCGAGACTTGGCGAATCCATTGGTGAAAACTAAACTTAAATCCACCGAGTACTTGTCGAGTTATCCGCTCACAAACGGAAAAAAAGGGCTTTTTTATTACTATTATTTATTATTACTATTATTTTGACTGCAAAACGGAAAAAAATCGAAAAATCGAAAATTTGGTACCAGGAGTTCAGGAGGTGACGTGGTTTTTTTCGCGACGATTTACATTTTTCCATTTTTAACCCACTTAGGGTTGGATTTTCGAGACGTACTATAGCTCAAAACCTTCCCCGAGACTTGGCGAATCCATTGGTGAAAACTAAACTTAAATCCACCGAGTACTTGTCGAGTTATCCGCTCACAAACGGAAAAAAAGGGCTTTTTTATTACTATTATTTATTATTACTATTCTTTTGACTGCAAAACGGAAAAAAATCGAAAAATCGAAAATTTGGTACCAGGAGTTCAGGAGGTGACGTGGTTTTTTTCGCGACGATTTACATTTTTCCGTTTTTAACCCACTTAGGGTTGGATTTTCGAGACGTACTATAGCTCAAAACCTTCCCCGAGACTTGGCGAATCCATTGGTGAAAACTAAACTTAAATCCACCGAGTACTTGTCGAGTTATCCGCTCACAAACGGAAAAAAAGGGCTTTTTTATTACTATTATTTATTATTACTATTATTTTGACTGCAAAACGGAAAAAAATCGAAAAATCGAAAATTTGGTACCAGGAGTTCAGGAGGTGACGTGGTTTTTTTCGCGACGATTTACATTTTTCCATTTTTAACCCACTTAGGGTTGGATTTTCGAGACGTACTATAGCTCAAAACCTTCCCCGAGACTTGGTGAATCCATTGGTGAAAACTAAACTTAAATCCACCGAGTACTTGTCGAGTTATCCGCTCACAAACGGAAAAAAAGGGCTTTTTTATTACTATTATTTATTATTACTATTATTTTGACTGCAAAACGGAAAAAAATCGAAAAATCGAAAATTTGGTACCAGGAGTTCAGGAGGTGACGTGGTTTTTTTCGCGACGATTTACATTTTTCCATTTTTAACCCACTTAGGGTTGGATTTTCGAGACGTACTATAGCTCAAAACCTTCCCCGAGACTTGGCGAATCCATTGGTGAAAACTAAACTTAAATCCACCGAGTACTTGTCGAGTTATCCGCTCACAAACGGAAAAAAAGGGCTTTTTTATTACTATTATTTATTATTACTATTCTTTTGACTGCAAAACGGAAAAAAATCGAAAAATCGAAAATTTGGTACCAGGAGTTCAGGAGGTGACGTGGTTTTTTTCGCGACGATTTACATTTTTCCATTTTTAACCCACTTAGGGTTGGATTTTCGAGACGTACTATAGCTCAAAACCTTCCCCGAGACTTGGCGAATCCATTGGTGAAAACTAAACTTAAATCCACCGAGTACTTGTCGAGTTATCCGCTCACAAACGGAAAAAAAGGGCTTTTTTATTACTATTATTTATTATTACTATTATTTTGACTGCAAAACGGAAAAAAATCGAAAAATCGAAAATTTGGTACCAGGAGTTCAGGAGGTGACGTGGTTTTTTTCGCGACGATTTACATTTTTCCGTTTTTAACCCACTTAGGGTTGGATTTTCGAGACGTACTATAGCTCAAAACCTTCCCCGAGACTTGGCGAATCCATTGGTGAAAACTAAACTTAAATCCACCGAGTACTTGTCGAGTTATCCGCTCACAAACGGAAAAAAAGGGCTTTTTTATTACTATTATTTATTATTACTATTATTTTGACTGCAAAACGGAAAAAAATCGAAAAATCGAAAATTTGGTACCAGGAGTTCAGGAGGTGACGTGGTTTTTTTCTCGACGATTTACATTTTTCCATTTTTAACCCACTTAGGGTTGGATTTTCGAGACGTACTATAGCTCAAAACCTTCCCCGAGACTTGGCGAATCCATTGGTGAAAACTAAACTTAAATCCACCGAGTACTTGTCGAGTTATCCGCTCACAAACGGAAAAAAAGGGCTTTTTTATTACTATTATTTATTATTACTATTATTTTGACTGCAAAACGGAAAAAAATCGAAAAATCGAAAATTTGGTACCAGGAGTTCAGGAGGTGACGTGGTTTTTTTCGCGACGATTTACATTTTTCCATTTTTAACCCACTTAGGGTTGGATTTTCGAGACGTACTATAGCTCAAAACCTTCCCCGAGACTTGGCGAATCCATTGGTGAAAACTAAACTTAAATCCACCGAGTACTTGTCGAGTTATCCGCTCACAAACGGAAAAAAAGGGCTTTTTTATTACTATTATTTATTATTACTATTATTTTGACTGCAAAACGGAAAAAAATCGAAAAATCGAAAATTTGGTACCAGGAGTTCAGGAGGTGACGTGGTTTTTTTCGCGACGATTTACATTTTTCCATTTTTAACCCACTTAGGGTTGGATTTTCGAGACGTACTATAGCTCAAAACCTTCCCCGAGACTTGGCGAATCCATTGGTGAAAACTAAACTTAAATCCACCGAGTACTTGTCGAGTTATCCGCTCACAAACGGAAAAAAAGGGCTTTTTTATTACTATTATTTATTATTACTATTATTTTGACTGCAAAACGGAAAAAAATCGAAAAATCGAAAATTTGGTACCAGGAGTTCAGGAGGTGACGTGGTTTTTTTCGCGACGATTTACATTTTTCCATTTTTAACCCACTTAGGGTTGGATTTTCGAGACGTACTATAGCTCAAAACCTTCCCCGAGACTTGGCGAATCCATTGGTGAAAACTAAACTTAAATCCACCGAGTACTTGTCGAGTTATCCGCTCACAAACGGAAAAAAATGGCTTTTTTATTACTATTATTTATTATTACTATTATTT